>PVKM010027355.1:0-18814 GCA_004027735.1 Carollia perspicillata | reverse complement strand
CCTTTACAACCTCCCTCATAGGAGCTGGGGTTGGGGGCGCAGGATTGGCCCATAGCATCCAGGCCAATCAGCAACTTAGAGAAAAGTTAGAAAAAGCCTTAGATGCCACAGCCCTCCTTGGCCTCGCTCCAGAGGCAGATAACTTCCTTAGCCCGGGTGGCCTTACAAAACCGCCCGGCATTAGACTTGCTCACTGAAGAAAAAGGAGGAACTTGCCTATTCCTACAGGAACAATGTTGCTTTTATATTAATAAAAGCAGAGCAGTTGAGGAAAATATCTATAAACTCCAAGATATCCAAAACCGGGTTAAGAACATGGACCAGGCCCCAGTCTCTTGTGTATTCAGTCTTGGCTCCTGTAATCGGGCCCCTGCTCATCCTGTTTCTGATCATAACGCTGGGGCCGTGCCTGATGCGCACCCTCACTGAACAGATAAGGATGGTAGCAGCCCAGGCAGCCACTGCAAAAATACTCTCACTCCAAAGGCATCACTACCAGAGACTCCAGCCCAGTTCTGATGATGCTATGACTGAAGAAAGCTTAGTCTAGCATCAAAGGGGGGAATGTAGTAGAAAATTAAAAGTATACTTAGAGATTGAAGCTGGCACTCTGCATTAGCCCCTGCTGGCTCCCTGCTGGCTTCCCGGCTTCAGACTATCTGTTCCGGACCTCTGATAACTCCCCGCTGGCTTCCAGGGCTCCAGACGACCACCACCTGTTAACTAGTTGACTTTCTGTCTGGGACTCAGTTAATTTCTTACTATCTCTTTGTCCCGGCCCCAGGCAATTTTCGCCCTCTGCTTCTGCCTTGGCTTCCACATTCCTGCTTGTATCACGAGACCTCTCCCCTTCTCACTTTGTTGCAGGGGTATTTAACCGCCCACCTGACCCCTCCTCAGTGCCCAGAATTTGGAAGCTGTCTCCTCTGCGCCCACGCGTGTAATAAAGGCTTACTCCGTCACCCCAGATAGTGTAAGAGTTTGTTTCTCCGTAACAATGTCACAGAATTACATACTCAGGACTTTGTAATAAAAGATTTTGTAATAAAACAGGGGTGTTATTTGTGTACACCCTGTATAGAAGAATATAACTTTAAAAATGAAAAGAAATCATTGGTGTAATTTTCACACTTATACATGGCATATTTCTTATCATTCCTAAAATATTTAAAGGCTGATCTATTCTTTGAGGAGCAAATGTTGTGATTTCATAGTCCGTAAAGATTTAATATCATCATCCTTTTGAGACCTTTATTAGGCTGGAAGGATTTTATATTCTATGATGGATGTCCCTAATATGTTAATTCCCTTTAAGCTAAGACATAGACAGACCTGTACCTCTTCCAGAGGTAGAGGAAGCCAGAGGAAATGTTTCAATTGTAAGAAACAAAGCTGAATATATTGGCTTGCCTTACAAGGAGGAGCCATGTGCCTTGGGGTTGAATTCAGCAGGTCACTCTCAGAATTGAAAGAGTAAATATTTAGGAAAAAGGAAATATAGGAGAGGAAAAAAATATTTTTTCCTCATCTTTGTAGGGTTTTGGCTGAGACCTCCATGTAATAAAAAAACCCAGATTAACAGCAAAAAAAACAGACAGAAGTTTAGTAACATATTTACCTCCTGTAACACATGGGCAAGACCCAAGAAAACTGGGTGACTCTGAAATGGCCCAGGCTACCGTTGGGGGAAGGGGGAACAGTTAAGGGACATCAGCAGTCAAAGCACAGTAAACAAGAGTATGGTTGTCATGCAGATTTAGGTCTTTGCCCTCTCTAGCGCTAAGAGTTTCTAGAGATTTATTCATCCTGCCTCTTCCCAGTACTGAGAGGCAGACACCCTTACAAATGGAGATTTCCCTTATAAATGTAAATGTGTCTTACTGAAAAGGGCAGCTACTTGGTTTTCACAGCTTCTCCTATATGGGCTGTTTCTTAAAAATAAACAGCTCAAAATAATCCTTTTGCCAAAGAGGTATATTCTGGGTGTCACATTCTAATCCCCTTCAGAAGTATTCCAAGGAAGGCAATATTCTGCATTTAGTCCTTTGGTTATCTTACAAGGTGTAGTGTGATACATTGCTTGAATTATCACTTGCAGATTTCACAGCACTAATGCAAGAAAGTCTAGTTTCAACAAAATCTGGGGGAATATGTGCAATCCTGGGGGACCAGGTCATTCTGTGAATGGGCTCCTATGTGCATGCTTGAAGCCTATCAAAGATGCTCTTTAACACAAAAAAACTATTCAATCTCTAAAATATACGTTCTTATTGATACTCTTATTTTAACATGTAGAATTCTCAAAGCTTATTGTAATGTCCTTAATGCCAAGAAAAACACTTTGGATACTTATTATATAAAATGTGTTAAAATAGATTTTATTTAATTCTTACCACAACCCAATAAGGTATTATTAACCCAGTGTAGGTAAATATTATATTTCTAAAGTGGATTTGTTAGGTTAGTACTAATGTCTACTTATAAAGGTAAATCAACTATTAGCAACAGAAAGCAATAACCTGGTGACTGGAGTCCCATTTAAGTGGTGCATTGGAGACTGGATGAAATTCCCATTCTGTCTTATCCACTTGAACAGAAATCCATTTCAGAGGGGCAGGCCTAAGTTGCAATTGCTATAGTCACTTGCTGACATTGAGCATAAGGAAGGTTTTCATTCTAGAAAGGATTGTTTTTACTCTCGGTCTAAATTTTTACCTTGTATTATCATTTTTTATGTCCTAAGACTTGTCTCTTCTATTAAGACAGTGGGTCCCTTGAGGCCAGAATCTCTTATGTTCAATTATATTCTCACAATATCTTTCAGGAGAGTTGTTCAGTAGATATTTATGAGATGAATAAATGAACAGTCTCAGACAATTGAGCTATTCAAGTATATATTACAGTCTTATTGTGTAATTCACATTAGATTTGCTCATGTTTCCAAGTAGGTCAAGCTTGGCTCTGTTCTTATCATACCTGTATTCTGGTGGGGAGACATACAAACTGATAAACAAGTAGAAGTAAGACAGTTGCTATGATTGAGCTGTTCACTGAGCACAACGAGGGCCTAGAAGATGCTGCCCCTTGTTTTGCCTAAAAGTAAGGATGAGCTGGGGTGGACTGAAGGGGAAAAGAAGAGTTGACATAGGGCATATTCAACCAAGGTGTATAATTCCAGCTGGAATGAACCTGGAAATACAAGGTAATTCAGTGAGTCATGGGATGGGATGGATAGAAAGGTATAAAATTTTATAATGAAAAGAGCACTCATCTCTGAGTCAAAAGACCTAATTCTAATTCTAACTCTGCTGTTGAATTGCTGGATTATCTGAGGCTAATTCTGCAAACCCCCTAAAGCTATGAAATGTGGCTAGTAAACATGCCTCACAGTGAACGTTAATTGTCCAGGCTAGATTTAGTGTCCCGTGTAGGAAAAAAAAGACAACAGGCCTCAAATGGAGTTGCTTATGCTAAAGCGTGTGTCACCAAACTGAGACTTAATCAGTTTCAGTTCTCCCAGAATCTTACACCTGTCCATTAGGAATGGCCTGATTCGCACTACTGAGGTAATCTGCCTGATAGACCCTTGTCACCCCTAAAGGAAAGTGTCCTTGCCACAAGCAATCCACTTTTTTTGTCTAGTATAATGTTCTTATGCCTGTCCCCTTCTGCCTATAAGTCTTTCACTTTGTACAGCTCCTTGAAGCTCCTTTCTATCTGCTCCATTGAATTGATTTTTGTTCAAATAAACTCATAACATTTTTCATACAGCTCAGTCTATCTTTTAACACCTCATGTTGTATTCTCTGCTCAAAACAATGCCCTATGTCTCCTGGAAAATACCCCTTTCTCTAATGTAATGATCTAGTTCAAACAGAAATCCCCAACTCTTTAGAGAAGTCTCTTTAGACCACTCTTGAGCAGTCCAGTGTCACCCAATGATCTAGAACAGGGACTCTGGACTCAGGCTTCCTGAGTTTGAGTCTAGGTCTTGCCACTTTCTCATTGTGTGACTTCATTTAAATTACTTAAGCACTGTAAGGCTGAGTCTTCTTACATTTAAAGTATGCATAATAAATAATATATAATCATGTCAGTTACATGCAAAGCATTTGGCATAATACCTACAACACACTAAGTAGTTACTAGAAGTCAGTTGTAATTGTTCTATCACAACCATCATCACCTTTTGAGCCAGGGAGTTTTGGGCAGCCAGGTTCCTGGTTGTGTGGAAGGAGATAGAAAAGAAGACAAAGGAAATGGAGAGAATGGAGAGAGTCTTTGATTCAATAATCTCGGCACCCTGGCTTGATCCCTATCTTCCCATGCTTTGGCTATGTGATCCAAGAAATTCTCCTTTTTAACTGATTTGAGTCAGAATTTTGGTACTTGCAATCAGAAGTCCTAACACAATGAATATGGAAGGCTTGGAAATTAATAAACTTAATGCGAATCAAGATATAATTACTTTAAAACTGTTTTTTTGTCCCAAACTTCCATTCCAATCTTATCATTCATTGCCCTCTTAATGCAACTTACACCCCAGTTTAGCAAGGGACTTGTTTTGCTTATTCTATTGGCTCCCTTTCTCTGAAATGGTCCACTCTTTTGTTCTGTCTGTTTAAATTACATGCTTCTTTCCACCCTTAGATTGTTGCGAGAAACGGACTCTTACACAATTCGGGGTGGTGGAGTAAGCCTTTATTGACGCACATGGACCCAGAGGAGATAGTCTCCAAATTCTGGGCCCTGAGGAGGGGTCAGGTGGGTGGTTAAATACTCTTGTAGCAAGGCGGGAAGAGGAGGGGTTTCGTGGTACAGGCAGGGAGCACCGGAATGTGGAAACGGTACAGAAGCAGAAGGCGGAAATTATCTGGGGCTTGAGACAGAGAGCCAGCAGGGAGTTGTCTGGCACCCGGGACAGAGAGTCAACATTTATTTCCTGTGACAAGATTATATGTCACCATCTCTATGAAGTTTTCATTGGTCATCTACATCAGAAGTAGTAATTTCTTCCTCCTCTGAACTTCTAAATTTCCTGGCTTAATTCTGTCTTAATTCATCATACTTCACTTTGTAGCTATTTGTAGCCAATCATTTCACGTTTCTTAGACTTAGCTTACACATCTGTAAAATGAAGGGACAGGGTAGCTAGATTCCAGATAGCCTGTAAGATTTGTCTATTATAATGAAATAATATATTATATTATTATATACATTATATTATTACTGTAATATTACATACTATTATTACATATTATTATGTAATAATAATACATAATATTATATGTATGTATTATATTATAATACATAATATAATAATTACATATTATTATGTAATAATATATTACATTATATTATTATTACATTATATATATTCACCCTTATAATGTTGTAAAGTTCTTCACTGGCAACATCTGGTTGTCCGAAGCATTTTGTAATTTTTTATATTTTTACTCTATTCTTCAAACATGACCCTTTTATTTGTCCACTCTGGATCTTCCAAATCATAGTCAATCCAGTCATTCTCTACACTCAAGCAAGTTATAAGTAAGTACAATTACCTGGATCAAGTACCAAGACATATATTCTTAAAGCACTTTGATATATAAGGTGAAACTGTGTATTTTACCTTGAATTACTTGGATATTTAGCTTGTTTAACTTTTTCCTTATATGTAAACTAATTGGCTAAATAACCTGAAGCTATTAGGCAATATGCATTTATTCAGTATCCTCTACCTTTCCATATATTAGGTATTTTAAGAAACATATTAATAATAACTTTAACAACAGTAATACTGATATTTGTTGTTAACTGATTTGGTTAAACGATGGTGCTTAAGGTTTTTACACACATAAACCCATTTTTAAATTGAGATATAATTGACATACAACACTATATTACTTTCAAGTGTACAACATGATTCAATATTTATATAGTATATTGTGAAATGATCACAAGAAGTCTAGTTAACATCTATCATCATACTTAGTTACAACAATTTGTTTCCTTTGTGATGAGAACTTTTAAGATCTTCTCTCTGAGCAACTTTTAAACATGCAATACAGTACCATTAACTATAGTTGCCATGCTATACATTTCATCCCCATGAGTTATTGATTTTATAACCAAATTTATATCTTTTGATCCCCTTTATCCATTTCACCTACTCTCACGCCCTAACTCTGGCAACCACCAATCTGATATCTGCATCCGAAAGCTCAGTTTGGGGTTTTCTTTTTAGGTCCCACAGGTAAGTGAGATCATACACAATTTGTCCTTCTCTGTCTGACTTATTTCACTTAGCATAGTGCCCTCAGATCCATCCTTGTTGTTGCAAATGACAAGAGTTCATTTTTTTTATGGGTGAGTAGTTTTCCATTATGTATATGTACTGCATTTTCTTTATCCATTCATCCACCAGTGGACACTTGGGTTGCTTCTATATCTTGGCTATTGTAAATAATGCTGCAATGAACACAGTGGTGCATATGTATTTTTAAATTAGTGTCTTCATGTTCTTTGGATAAATATCCAGAAGTGGAATGGCTTGATCAGATGGTCGATCTACTTTTAATATTTAAAAAATTTTAAACTTTAATGTATTTGGGCCACTGTTTACTAACTTTGCATTTGTCTTAGTACAGATTAATTTCTTTGCTTTTAGTGCCACAGGAACCATTGCAAATAACTACAGTAACTAAAAATACTCCCCTTGCAAACACAGGGTAAAATCAATATTGCGACCTCCATGTTTTCATTTTTAAAAATACTTTGCTGACACTCATAAAGTTCAAGCTGACGGGAAAAAAAATTTATGTTAAAATATTGGTATATTAAAAATTCTTTTTTATTTCTCAATACAAAGTCAAAAAGTCCTTTAAATATGTTTAAAGTATGAAAGGGGGTTAAAATAATAAGCCATCTCTATGGAATTCTGCTTACATTGGTGATTCTGCCACTTTTGCAGGTATAATGGCCTGGAAGGCTTTGTTAAATACAGACCACCAGGCTCTACCCTGAGATATTTTGAGTTTTCTGACTCAGTAGATCAAGAGTGGGTCTAATTGTGGAGGAGGCCAAGAATTTACTTTTGTAATAAGTTCTCAACTGATGCCAATGCTGGTGGGTCAAGGGCCACTCTTTGAGAACCACTATTTTAAGTAATTAAACTCATAGGAGAAAATTAGCCTAAGGAAGACCAAGCTGAGAAATCCGTGAGCTTTATGTTGTAGTTCCGTTTCTTGTTTCGGGATCTAAAGCACAGACTTTAAAGGATAAGCCTTAAATGTCCTTTGTCCCATAATTTATGTCACCATCGCCTCCAAAATATATGCCTTTGTTTTTCCCATGATTTCACTGCGATGTTTAAAAATCAGTATTTACTGGTTAAACAGGTATATTCATTTATTGCTCATGGTAGTATAAATTGCTTTTGAAGAGGAATAAAGCAACACATAAAGATGTTTATATCGTTTAAAATAATAATTCCACTCCTAGTAATATTAAATGGAAGGGAAAAAAATACATATGCAAAGATGTTAAAGTTTTGTCTACAGTAGCCATAAATTAGAAAGTATATAAACGCCCAAATTTAATAAACTTGATAAATTCTGGTACCATAAAACAGTGCACTATTGTGCAACCATTAACATAGTGATTATGAGTATAATGTAAAAACATGAAACATAATTATGATTTAATGTCAAATACATAGAGAATAATGTTGAAATGATGTGAAGATGAATTCACATATGGAAGTTAAGCTGCAAAAACCTAAAACATGTTTTATGGTAGTAGGTGGGATTTCTTTTACTTTATGTACTGGTTAAGACATTATCTCTGAGATTCAAACCTGTCTGTACTGCTGTGTTATGTTGGCGCCGGGACTCTGGGAATCCCATCTCTGCTTGGCCCACTACTCCCTGTTAAACTCTACCACTAGGGGACATCAGAGAACGGTCACAAGGTTGAAGGACAAAAGACTTGCTACGGAAGTTTCTCATTCCCAGTCGTCCCAACTATAATTCCTTACTCTAGAAGCAGCTTTTAGCTCTGGTTTATGGCTTCTTCAGATACCCACAGTCCAGCCTCTTAAAGACGCCAGTATCAGATGTCCTGCACCCCATATTCATAGATCTGAAGCCAGTTTCTCAGGACTCCTCCAAGGTCTGTTTTAATAACCCCAACCAATTTCCTTTGTTCCCACAGTCCTAGGAGCATTAACAGCTTCCTGCTGTTACTATCACTGGTCTACTTCCATGTCCTCAGCCTTTTGGGTTCTCTAATACATAATTAACATTTTTTGTTGCATGTATCTATTAGTTAAAATAATTAGTAAAGTCCTGACTGGGCTTTGAATGATAAACCTTTGTTTAGTATTATATTCTATTGTCCTTTAAGTTAAAAAAGAAAAAGAAAAGATGTTAACTCTCACTAATAGTAGATTGATATATGAAAAATAATTTGAATAAACAATTAATATTTAACAAAAATGCTGTTATTTTCCGTAGAAAACAAATTTAAAACTCTAATAATTACAGTATTGACTTATGCCAGATAATAATGTCAGGTAGTTTTGATCTTTGATAGGTTGATTTTAGTGTTTATATTCACTCAAATAAACACATAGTTCTGGTGTGGAACTTTATCAAATGACATCTAAACACATTAATTTACATCTCTGTTCGTTCGACAAATATTTATAGAGTCCCTTCTATGGGCCAAGTATATGCTATGTAGTGGGATATAAAGCTCCTACCTACAAGAAAACCAGTAGTTCAAAGATCAGGTGATAAGTACAGTGACACAAATAGGCCCCAGTGAGAGAAATAGACCCAGGTTGCCATGGGAACAAAAGGTATCTTTTGTATGTTCAGACTACTTTCTCTGGGACCTATTGCTTCAACAATAGTGAGAAGATTTTTAGCCAGAAGGAAATGGGGCAAAGAAGCATTCTAGGAAATGGATCCATCTAATAAATGGCATGGAGGTTTGCAAAAGTGTGACATACAGCAGTTCCCCCTTATCAGTCAGGTTACGTTCCAAGAGCCCCCAATTGATGGCTGAAAATGTGGATAGTACCAAACCCTTGTACTACATTTTTTCCTATACATACATATCCTTTACAGCTTCTATGGCATATCCAAATTACCAGCATCACTCCTCTTGTGCTTTGAGGCCATTAGTAAGTAAAATAAAGGTGACTTGAACACAAGCACTGTGGTACCACTACAGTCAATCTGACAACCAAGATGGCTACCAAGTGACTACCGGGCAGGGAGTGTATACAGCATGGAGGCGCAGGACCAAAAGATCATTCATGTCCTGGACAGAATGAAGCAGGATGGCTCAAGCTTTCATCACACTTCTCGGAATGGCATACGAGTTAAAACATATGAATTTCTTTGATTTGGGAGTATGTTTATTAAATCTGGGAACAGTGAAACAAGGAAAGGCTTAGGATCAAAGCAGCAATAGGAGAAAGCCTGGGTAGGGCTGCTTTGGCTCCACAGAAATGTTATGAGAAAAGAGTGAGCCAAGGTGGGGCTGCTGTCAGCTCAATGGAGAGTCAGAGAAAAGGGGGCCTTGGAGACAGGTGTAGGGGGTGAGCCTGGGATGAGTTGCCGCTGCCCATTGCTCTCCCAGTTGCAAGTCTCAAGGGGGCCCTTAGAGTTTAGGAGATGCATGCCTTAGAAGGCAGAAAGGTGTGGGTGTGCTCCCAGGAGGGAGAGCATGCCTAGAACTTAGGAATTGTTGATTTCCAGAATTTTGTATTTAATATTTTTGCTCTGCAGTTGAAACTGTGAAAGCAAAAACCACAGATAAAAAGAGACTAGTATACTTTAGTTTATGGCAGTTATAACATTGGTAGGCAGGAAAGATATGGGCCTGGTTCAACTGATGAAAGAACTTACAGTCACTGATGGATTTTTAAACAGTATCTTAATACTTTAAGGACCCTTCCTGCCTAGCATGGGTTTTGACAATTGGCACACTGAGAGGGTCCATGGCTTGCTGTTAGCATATGTGGAATATGCCCCTGGTTGGCTCGTAAACTGCCTTTCATCTACTCACTCCTTGATCCATCTTTGTTTGCTTTATATTGATTACTGCTTGATGTCTCCCAATCCTTATTTACTCTGGCCTTTATACTTTGACATCTCTATTGATTACATTTTCTCTGCTTCCAAACCTTCCAACTTCTTTCCTTTTGTGGCTTTCCTCCTATTCCATGGTGCTGTGCTTGTTCTAGGCATGACTGCTCCCATTTGATCTATTCAATTTGGTCTTGTTAGACTTTCTTGATAATCTCCCCCAACAAGCAGCCCTGTTGAGTGAAATTCAGTATCCTAGACTTTACCTGATACCCGACCTTCAGGAAACTTGTGGCAGAGGGTTAAGTGTGAAAATAGTATAGGATCTGAAACTAAACAAACTTGACTTTGCATCTCTGCCCCAATATGCACTAGTTTGCTAAAGACAGTGCTCGCCAAATATTCTGTTTGCAATCTCTTATATCCAGCAGCCTTTCCAGTTACACGGATGTCACACAACTATTTCTGGCCAATGAGAAAGCAGTTAAGAACAGTGTGCCTCATCCATTACTTCAACCTTGGCTTTCACAGAAACATACTCCAGATCATGTAGATACAAGATGGCAGAGCCTCCATTATCTTCAGTATCTTAGAAAGTGTACTGAGCAGAGCCCATCGCTAACCCACACTGCGTATGTAATATGAGTGAGAAGCAACACAATACGCACAACAAACCTCTACTGTGCTGAACTGCTTAGATTTCAGAGTTAATTCTTCCCATATAATAGCCTATTCCATTTTTTCAAAGATTTATTTAATTTTAGAGAGGGGAAGGAAGGGAGAAAGAGAGGGAGAGAAACATTGATGTGTGGTTGCCTCTCACACGCCACCCCCACCCAAGGGACCTGACCCACAACCCAGGCATGGGCCCTGACTGGGAATCAAACTGGTGACCCTTTGGTTGGCAGGCCGGCATTCAATCCATGGAGCCACACCAGCCAGGGCTAGCTTATTCTATTTTAATAAATACATTAAGTATGTGGCTTCTGACAAGATATGTAACTTTTTTAGTCCTCAGTTTTCTCATCAGAAAAATAGGAATGATACCTTGCTATGGTCTAAATGTGTCCTCCAAATTCATACATTGAAACCTAATCCCGAGTGTGAGGAGATTTGCAGATGAGGCCTTTGGGAGGTAATTAGGTCATGAGGGTGGGGCCCTCATAAATGCAATTAGTGTCCCTATAAAAAGGACCCCAATGAGATCCCTCACCCTCCTACCATGTGAGGACACAGTGAGAAGAAGGCCATCTATGAACAAAGAAGTTGTCCCTCACCAGACTCTGAATTCACTGGCACCTTGATCTTAGACTGGAACTATGAGAAATAAGTTTCTATTGTGTATCAGTCACCCAGTCTATAGTATTCTGTTGTAGTAGCCTGAATGCACTAAGTCTCATTGGGCTGGGTAAACATTAATGAGATAATAGGTAAACGAGCAATAGCTACTCCGTCACCTACATTCCTGTTGCATGAATTACTTCATAAGCAATTGGTAAACTGGGCAATGAGGTATAATACAGAAGTCAGGTTGATCCATGCACCATTTTCCCCAGCGCAGTGATATTCTGTGTACTGGGCAACAGGAGCTAAACACCAAGTGTACTACACAAGAGACAAACGCTGGAGCTAGAACTAAGTCTTGGTAAAACCCTTCTCCAGTTGTCCTCTGACTCGCCCCGACCTCTATCTTTCTGGCTTATGATACCTATGACAAATTTTTCTCTTCATTTTTCCAAAATCCTTTCTTGCCTCTTGGCATTTGACATCCAAATGGTTGAATTTTTTCAGGTTTCTGTTTATCCTTGAACCCCACCTGGCCTTCTAGGTTCTGGCATAGGGCTTATCTTAGGGTGTCCCCCTGGTTACCACATTCTTGTGACCTGTAACTGGGGCCAGGTATCTAGATTATATTCTAATATAACACAGGTAAGAGATACAGGAACAAGGCGGCAGGGCGCAAGTGAAGTGAAGAGATATTGGATGCAATTCTTCGTGGAGAGAGTTGGCAATGTAAGTAAGAAGCTCAGGGGAAAAAATAAGAGCTAGAGGTATGAATTCAACTTGGGAGACATTGGCTAAAGGGAAGTAGTTGAACTATGGGTGAAGAAGGAGCTATCCTATGAGGTGATAAATGCATAAGACACAGAGAATTAGGGCACACCAATATTCAAGGCAACAGGCATGGAAGGTATGAGGTTATTTTCACACATTGGAACCCAGGAAGAATAACCTTCAGGAAACATTTGCCATCCTAAGTACTACACCCATATGAAAGCAAAGCACACAACCACTCTCTTAGATCTTATAATCTTTCATATTTGCTAATCTTTTGAGATGCTTCTTTTTTTGTTTTCATGAGCATGGTTTTCTTAGGGAGCTCACGGAGGAGGGATTTATCTACTTCTGGGCAGAGACAGAATTCTAATTTTCCTGGTCTCCTTGGCTACGATGCCATCTAATGGAAACAAGGCCTCACCCGCATTCTTTACGAATAAACAGAGAGGGCTTCTTCCCTGAGCAAGCTCTTCCCTGAGCATTCCCACTTCCCACTCCCCAGCCGTGCCCTGCTTGCTCCCTGCCTGTTATCTTTGTACCTTGTATATATCTATTATGTTGTGCTTTTTTCTTTTGCATGTCTATCTCCCCTAATAATTTGTGAGGCCCCCAGGAGGAGAGTTCATGCATATCTTCATAATGGCAGCTACATAGTGATTGGCATAGAGTAGGAGTTCTATAGATGTTTTTGAAATCGAATTGAACTGAGTGTATTATAACAGTGAATATAAATTCCAGATCTTCAAAACCACACACTAGCAGAATATGCTAACGCAGCTAGGAGCATCTCCAAATGCAAAGAGATCCTGGGAAATAGCTCTGGTGTTGTACAAAGTCCCCGAGGACAGAGAGCTTCTGGGGATATTCCACAGAGACTATAACGTTTCTCACTTTTTTCTTTTTATTGGAAGAAGTTTCTATGGTTGAAAGAGAGAGAATTGGGGGTATTTATATATGAGAGGAGGGATAAACTTTATGATAAATACACCCTAAAAAAATCAGAATTCTGAAACCATTAGTGATTTGTCTTAACATTTTTTTCTTTCTGATGATTTATGGGAAATAGGTTGTTTAACTTTGCAAGTGGTATTCCCCGATTAATTCAGATTTTAAAAGTTCACAAACTTAAAACTGAAGGACAAGCATGCGCTCATTGAGAACCAGCAGGAACAGAATGGACTCATAAGTATCCAGACCAAAAACAACAACAACAAACAGGTTTTCAATGACTGAGGCATGAGAAAAATGATCAGACAAAGAAAAACTAAGTATTTAGAATAGACTTCAAATGAGAATGAGAAAGGAAAACGTCTCAATTTCTCTGTTACTTTCAGCTTTTCCATCAATGAAAACGATCATCAAATTGGTAAGGGTAAAAACAAACCTCCTTAGGAGAAATTGAGGCCAAATAAGCAAAGAAGAGCCATTTTAAATAAACTGTGTCTGCAGGCCCTAAATAATTGAATGTAGTCTCAGGCAGATGGGGAAAAAGAATGGGAAAGTGAAAATGTATTCAGTATCTCCTTCTTTCACACCTGGCAGCAGCGGCATCACCCTGAGAAGTTCAGGCCCCATCCCAGTCATGCTGTTGCAGAATCTGCATTTTAATGAGATTTTCAGGTGCTTTTGTATATGCAGGCAATTTTAAAACACTAGGGAACATGTTGGATACACACACATATACATACAAAATAAATTTTATAGAAGCCCTATGAGGTAGCTTTTAATTCCTCATATTGTAGGTAAAGAAACTCAAGCTCAAATAAAATGAGCCTAACTTGCGTAGTGTCAGAGTCAGTAAGTAATGCGACCAGGACTCAAACCCTCGTGGAGTCTGGCATTTCCAAAGCCCATGCTACAACCAGGATGTCAGAACATAATGGTTGCTACCATAAATAATTTGTAGCTATGAACATACAATACCCCCTAGTTATAACTACTCCTGAGAAATAAGAATATTCACAATGCCACTGAAGAGGCACTTATGATGAAGAAGGAAACAAAGAACACTTCTTAAGAACCTTCAGAAGGAAAGGGTCAATATGCACTAAGAAGGAGCTGGGAAAGATTATGAAATTTTAAGTTCAATTCATTCAGTGTTTTTGATCACGTGCCTGCTAGGTCCAAATCTAGGTACTTGGGATGATACATTAGTGAACATAACAGGTGCAGATCCCTAGCCTCATAGAGTTCAGAATCTTGGAGGGGCGCAATAAACAATGGACATAATGAATAAGTAAATTAAATAGCAAAGAGTTAAAAGGGAGGCCCTGGCCGGGTAGCTCAGTTGGTTAGAGCATCATCCTGATATGCCCAGGTTGTGGGTTCGATCCCTGCTCAGGGCATATACAAGAATCAACCAATGAGTGCATTAATACATGAAACAACAAACTGATGTTTCTCTTTCTCTCTCTCTCTCTCTCTCTTCGTCTCCCTCTCTAAAATCAATCAATTAATTAATAAAAGAATTAAAAGGATAAGTCATGGGGGAGGGATGGCAGCATGAAGTAAAGTACAGGAAACAGGGCAGAGGTGTACTCTGCAAAATTAAAAGGGATGAAAAGGGTGGACTTTATTGAAAGGGTGAGATCAAAGGGAAGTAAGAGGGTAAGCCACGGAGCTATCTGGGAGAAGAACACTACAAGCAAGCACAGCTGGGGTAGGAGCCCTATTGTGCAAGTGCAGTCCAGGGACAACAAGGTGGTCAGTGTGGATGCAGCAGGGCTGGCAAGGGGACACAGGAGGAAAGTTCAGACAGACCAGGGGTCCCCAACCTCCGGGCACTGGGCAGCACAGCAGGAAGTGAGCTTGAATGTAATGCACTTGAGTCATCCTGAAACCAGCCCCGACCCCAGTCTGTGGAAACATTGTCTTCCATGAAACCAGTCCCTAGTGCCGAAAAGGTTGGGAACCGCCAAGAAAGACAATAAGGGACAGATCGTGTAGGGACTCACCGGCTATCATGAGGACTTTGTATTGCATTCTGTGTGAAATGTAGAAACATTGACAGGTTCTTTGCAGAAAAATGACTTGATCTGACTTCGATATTCCAAAGTTAACTCCAAAAATAAACAAGATAAATAAACAGACAAGTAATGTTAACTCTAGCTGCTGAGTTGAAACGGGACTGACTGTGGGGGGGGCAAGTCTGCAAGAGAGAAGCTCTAAGTCATGTACAGAGTCACCTCTCATGCAGGGTTAGGTCTTAAAGTTAAAAGCTTTGTATCTATTCAGTTTCACCAAGAGAGCAGAGATGTACAATACTAGCTGACTTGTGTTTAGGAGTTGTGCTGCATGAAAAATTTAAAGAACTATTTTGTGAGAGATTCAATTTTTTCATTATGACCCCCAAAGGACCAATAGAAGAAGCTCTAGGAAGATAGAATTCAGCTCAGTATATGGCAGTACTTCTGTACAGTAAAATTTTTCTGTCACTAAACATCTTGTACAAGTGTGCACTCATCTATGTGATAGAGGCTGGTTTTTAAGAGGAATTCACACACGGGTTATGCAAGCTGCCCAATTCCTTCCAAATTTGCAACTGCATCATCCTAATCCACACCAAACGAACTTTCTCTCCAGAGGTCTAACCAGGGCAAGGCTACAGGAAATTTGTCACAGAACACTGGGTAATAATTTCAGGGCATTATTTGAAAGTCACCTCCTCCAAATACGTACCTTCACTTCTAGTCCTGCAGTGAGATGCTGTGCCCAGGTCCCAGGACAGCCATTACATATAAATAGAGGGAGGCAGATACCGAAGATCAAGGACAGAGAGCCCATAATCTCAAAGGCCTCTTTGTGTGAGAGGGCAGCATCTCTCCCTCTCCCCTTTCGGTACTTTTCTTCTCACTCCATCCCTGGGTCTGTTTGCCTACTATCATGATATTCTTATGGCTCAGAGGGAAGAATTAGGGCTTACTGGTATGTCAAATGGGTTCAAAGGCTGAATTAATGGGTATTTGATCAATGGATGCTGTCAACATGAAGTCCCCAATGACATGCCACGGTTCCTGGATCTGATCAGATCTTTTACAATGGCAGAAGTAGATTATCTAGTAAATTTCAACTTGTGTTTGCCACCAGGAAAACACCGGCCTTCTTCCTTGGCACACAAAGTCAAAGATGAGCCCAAACCAATATGCTCATACTATCCTCTGGACAACAGCAGACATATTCTCTGCTTTCACCTACCAATCACAGTCACTTATCCAAGAGAGGTGCTTGGGGAACCAAGGTAAAAGTTGTTTGTCAGTTTCAAAATCCATGATTCTCAGAGGATGTCCAGTTCTCCCTGAACAGGTGCTAGATTTCACTATTCTATATCCGTGAACTAAATGATATATTTAAGCCTACATGCAGGAGTGGCCAAAAGTGGGTTTACATTTGTACAGAAAACAGAGCTTATACTTGTACTATTATTTATTAAGTATTGTATTATTTTCCACACAAACTGTAAACCTACTTTTGCGCCACCCTGTATGGGCCAATAAAAGCCAGAACAGTATTAAGCTAGCAGCAAATATTAAAATTCAAATACTCCAACGGTCAGTAAGAAAAATAACTCTGAAGCCCTCATTTCTCCATAGCTTATTCAATGATCCCCTTGTCTTCAGCCAGCATTTTGGGGGAGCCATATATTTTACTAAGTAGGGTGATTCAACTCAACCAAGAGGTCTGAGAATTTGCTAACATCTTTGCTAGTTTCTCTAGAGATGCTACCCAATTTATAGCACATTCTTTCTGCTTCTGCTTCCCAGTATATTGTCAGTTTCTTTCCCCTGCTTTTTTCCTTTTCCCAAGTGAAGTGCACAACCACCAAGCTAAGGTGCTCCCAGATTACTAATCCACAGAAAGTATGAGATGTTTTTTTTTTGTTTTAAACTATGACATTTGGAGGTAATTGCTTATACAGCAAAATATAATGACCACATTAGGACTGCAGAAGGCCCACTTTGGTCAAAGCGTAAGGAGTCCCATAGGAGAATAATAAAGCATTAGGTGAAAAATGAAGACTGAAGCCATATTGCTGGAAATCTTGAAAGTCATGCTAAGGGGTCTAGGCTTTATCTGAAGAGGCAATGAAGAGTCTAGGAGTATTTTTGAATAGGGGAGCCATCAAAGGAGTGCGTTAGAAAGATTGCTTTAGCAGACCTGCCTGGGATACGTTAGAAGAAGAAAGCATGAAGGTTGGAAGGTGGATCATGCACATTAATAGTCCATCCTGGTCACATGTCCTGCTTAATCATACAAAACCCATTCTGCCCTATATGTTTTTTGTACACTGAGTGAACTTGAGATGACTGGCAGGATTCATGGTCAATTTTTTTTTAATCCTCTGAGGCATTTAGCACCGTGCCTTGCACATAGTGAGCACTTGGCAGTCTGCGAAACACGAATGGAAACTTCTAAATTTGTTCCACTTCCCCGCAGACAGAATGATACTCTTTCTATAATATTTTGTTCATATAGGTAACAGACCACTTCTCATATTTTAGCATTCCATTACTGATTGCACTTTCTTTGCCTCCGGTCTTTAGGACAGTCCCGACCAGCTACCCGATTTGCCAGGCCAAAGCAAAATAGAAAGGCAGGGCTCCCTGATTCAAAACTACTAGGAATTTCAAGAGAGTGACCGAGGTTGGGGAGGTACTTCTGAGTTGAGAGCCCTGGGGGCACAGGTCACGATTCAGGATGCTGGCCTGGAAGGCAATAATGCCGTTTTATGCATGGTTTTCACCATGGCTCCCACCGTGGGAGAGTATTCAGTTCATGCGGATTAAATGGGCTGAGTAAATGATGAAGGTCAGGAACGTTATATTGAAGGGGGAGGGGGACTTGGGAGAAGTTGAACGTGAGTGGGATCCACCCTGTAGTTCAGATGGCCTGTTTAAGACGCAGCCAGGAGTGCCATCTGCTGTTATCCCCCCTCTCCTGCCTGGACTTCCTACCCCGAGTGTCTGTACAGCAGTCTGCTCACCCATACCCTCACAAGGTCCAAAAGTTTAGTTGGTCCTATGTTCACGCCCCCTCTAGGGGACTCTGGCTTTGGTGTGGTTATTTATTACGTTTCCTTTGTATAATGACAATGGCAGTGATTTAATATGTAAGAAGCAAATAGCTGAAGGGATTTTCTAGGCAGGAATAATGTATTGACTAATAACGTAAGACACTATGAGCTGGTACTCACAAAATCAAGAAAACAAGTGAGTGATTTAAAAGCGTGCTGCAGACAAATCCTAGCTAAATTTTTAAAAAATTAAGAAGGGCAGAAAAGTACATATTGATCACCCTCTTTGAGGGATGGCACAGACCTCGGAGATGAGCTATGACCGTGAAGAATTGTTTTCTCGATTAGACAGACAATTGATTGAATCCCTTCTTAACACAGGTGAGTATATTACCCACAAAACACAAATATTTGTCTTTGTACCTGAACAATGCCTGCCTGAGTTACTGAGGAAAAGAAGCTGCCTGAAGGATATTAATCCTTCCCCCTCCTCCCCGCTCATTTTAAGCAAGTTGCAGCTACACGATCCCAGCTGCAAGCAAAGCTTAGCAATCGTAATGGTGACCCCTAGTGGCAACTGTTTGCAAATGAAAAACTGGCTCCGTTTCTCTGCCAAGGATGTCAATTTTATTAAAATGTTTTCTTT
>PVKM010027354.1:0-18819 GCA_004027735.1 Carollia perspicillata | reverse complement strand
GAGCCCCTCATTGTGGCCAGGCCCCGCCCCAGTGCTTCCCGCACAGTCACTGATCCATCCAATCCTCACACAGCTCTAGGAGGCACGTGCCAGCGGCTGTTAGGAAACTTGACCACAAACCCTTCAACATTCAGCCCATCAAGAGACACAGTTTGTGTCCCCTGCCACCCCCTTGAGTCTGGGTGACAGCCGGCCCTTGCACAACACAAGTTGGAATGGCAGGCGCCCCTCAGGTGAGGGTTGTTTTCCACGGACCCCCACAGGTCCAACCCATGTTGTTCAAGGGGCAACGCTGCCGCCGGGAATCCACGTGGGAGCCGGGCCCTCTGAGGAAACACGTAGATTTTCGACTATTCAAGGGTCAGTGGTACTTCGACTAATGGGCTACAGTGGAAAGTGACATCTTGTGACTCTCAGTGCTAGATCAGCAAGGGAGAAGCCGTGTCCTCCATGCTGGCGGGAACGCTCACTCGCGGAACCCCAGTTCTCCATGTGGGACTCTCACCAGCTGGAGGCCGCCATGCTGCGCTCGGGGAAACCCAAGCTCCGTGGAGAAGCCCTGGGGGGAGGGGCGTGGCAGCCCGCCGCCCCGGAGGAGTCCAGCCCCTGGCCACACACATCTTCCCTGCTGGGACCCCCGAGACAGACCGTCCCCTTTCTGTCCCCTGCAAATTCCTGCCCTGAGGAATCCAGACGCTTTATGAAATAGGGAGTGTTCTCCCCACATGCCCCGGAGTTTTGGGATGGTTTGTTACGCAGCAGTAGATCAGAGCAGTATTATTATCCCCTCCGTCTCCTCGCTGAGGAAACCGAGGTACCACAGGTACGGGGTGGGAATAAGATTAAGCCGCAGGTAGTCTGGTCCCAGAGCCCCAGTGCCAAAAAAAACCTCTCAACAAATGAAAGCGGTTGTAATTAAGATGGCTCTCTCTTTAGGTGTGTTAGTTACGTCCCTGGCCTAATCTCAGAGCCATATTGCTTCCAAAAACTCACATTAGCAGCCAGAGATCATTAAAAGTAATTGCATTCTTCACTGAAGTCTCTCACAGTATATTCAAGGTGACCCAAAAGTTAGTCCCCGACCTTATTAACAACGCTTTTCCTCTCCCACTTCACCACTGGCCTAGCCCACCCTCGCTGTGGCACGCTTCTCCTCGAATGGACTCCCTCCTGAAAGTCCTCTTCCTTCACAGCCTGGGACTTCCTCAGCAGCTGCTCCACTCCGCCCCCCACCCCTTATTTCCCAGCAAGAAAAGATTCCTGCATGTTAGGAGAGGGGCACAGGGGCTCCGGGCTGACAGTGTGAGGGTCTCTGCGGTGATCAGGGGGACGGTGCCCAGCCTGGTAATGCTCCGGCCTCCTGCCTCCCACTTGAGTCGCGTTTGTCATGCCCCAGTGCAGAAAGCCCTCTGCCATTTCTGATCATTTCAGGAACTCCGGTTAATGTCAGGAGCTCCCCAGAACCTCCTGCCTGTTAAAGAAGCCCCTATTCTAGGAAAACTCATTTTCAAGAGTTGACGTCTCCACTCGGCTGTTCCCAGAGGCACGCCTAGTTCAAAGCTCCCACCTCCTACCCTCCCCCCGCCTCACTCGGGTCCTGTCTTGGTGAAACAGCTGTCCTTCCCCCAGGCAGCAAGGCCAGCAGCCCAGAGTCATTCCGGGGCCTCTGTTCCTCACTCCCCACATCCAAGCAGGAGCCCGTGGACTCGCCCACCCGCACATCTGTCGGGTCTTCCCCAAGGCCCTGGGCCCTATGCCTCCGCGTCAGCTCGCCTTCCCACGGTGCCCAGGGCCCGAACCTGGGCACCTTCCTTCTCTCCTTCTCCATCACAACTCTGCTTGGTCCTACACCCTTGAACTCCTCTCTTCCAGCCTCTTCTCTCCATTCCCACTGTCCCCATTGTCTGGGCCTAAGCTCTCCAGCTGGTGCCCCTGCCCCAGTCTCTCCCTTCCATGGAGGGGACAGGCAGAGGGTCTTCCTTCAGGCAACTGGAAGCTAAGCACCCTGCGGCCAGGGGCCCTCTCTGTCTGTTCACTGTCATTTCCCAGGTGCCTGTAAGTAAGTAATGGAGCCGTGAGTGCATCCAGTTCCGGTCCCTCTTCTGGGTCCTCTGTCTTAGCAGCTCTGTCAGGGTGAGGTCTCGGTCCCCATCCCTGGAACCCCTACCTCTCTGCCTAGTCTGGAGACGCAGAAATGCCCCGACCCCAATGCTGTCCTGACTCCTCCGTCCTGGGCGTTGGAGTCTTCACCTAACTCTGCTACCTGGTGGAGGCCCTTCCTCCTCGGGAGGAAGATACGTACCCCGGCTGGGCCAACTCCAGCTCTTCCCGAGCCCCCAACATCCTGGAACCAAAGCCAACGTCCACCTTCCACACCTGCCTCCCCAGGAAGGCCTCCAAGTCTCCCTGTCACTTGCTCAACAGCGATCCCGCCTGCTGCCAGAGGAGCAGTTGGTCTCAGGGCACTGCCGATGCGCGGTCTTTCTTTTTCTCTCTGCAAAGAACGCTTATGTGCCAGGTGCTGTGTTTTCTGCTGTGCCATCTCCCTCCCATCCCCACCCTTTGTTCCCTGGCCAGGTGGACATTCTGACCTTCATTTACTGATGAGAACAGCAAGGGCGATCGAAAGGTTCTGTGTTAAGGAGAAAATGAGGGACATGAATAGGCCATTGACTAAAGAAGGACTAGAAATGCCCAAGCCACAGTGCAGTGTGGTGAGAGGTATTTTATGAAGTGGTTTAGGCTTTAAACTCTGGACACAGAGAGCCTCGGGTTCAAGTCCCTGTCCTACACCATCTGGCCACATGACCTTGTGCCTCAGTTTCCTCATCTGTAAAATAGGGATAATAATACAAGGTCTGCCCAGAAGGGATCCAGTCATGTAATGTGAAAAACAGAGACATGTATTGAAGAAGATACAAGAAACGCTGTACAGAGGACAATGACACCTCAGTCCCCTTCCAAGTAGGCATCTTGGACCTCACACAGTTCTCCCAATTGCCACTAGCTGTCCTGTCATATTTTCATGAATCTCATCAGTGGTCTGAAACCTCTTCCCTTTCAAAGGGGATTTTAATTTTGGGAAAAGCCAGAGGTCTCAGGGTGCCAGATATGGGCTGTAGGAGGGCTGAGTTACCTGGGTGATCTGATGTTTTGCAGAACTCAGCACAAGAACTGATGCATGAGCAGGCACCATGTCATGATGAAGCTGCCAATCACCAGGTGCCCATAGCTGCAGCCTCTGAAGCACCTGAATAGTTTCCAAGGAGGAATGTTCAAGTTTAATGCAAAATCTGATGCAGATTCATTGCACTACTGATTCAGTCATTTTGAATGTGACGGCCACGCAGTACACACGCTCAGTCAGCAGTGCCTACTGCCCTCACTGACTAGTACAGTGAGGTCGTCATTGTTCACACATGCGTGTTCCAGTCCCCTCTCCTTGGCTGCCTGGTTATAAGGATACCGTGCAAACTATTCTCGTTACATTAGCAATGGCTGGGCTTTTCCCAGACAGACCCTGCCATACCTACCGCACGCAGACCAGTGTCCTCTCTGCGGTGAGTGATAGATGTAAAGAAGGGCATATAATTGACACCTAAGTAAATGCTCAGTAACTATTAAACAAAGTCAGCACGGAGTACCTACTTTTTTTAGCTCTCAGATTTATGGGGAGGAAATTGACACTGTCTAGCTTTGACAAGAGTTCAGGGGAAAGTGACATCCTTTTTCACCGTTAGCAGACATAAAAATTGGCACCAGCTTTCTGAAGGAGACAAATTTGACAACACATGTCAAATGCCACGTTCTAGATCATTGGCTTTATGCCTGGGCTGTTACTGGCTAGCACCATGGCCTGCTTTCCTCATAGCTGGGGCTCCAGCACCTCGGATAGTGCTCAGCGTGCCCTAGGTGTTCAGTCTGTCTTGAGTGAATGAATGAATGAATGAATGGGCCACATTGTTTCTGGATTTCTGCTGCTAAAAATAACTGCCAAACCAGGGGGCCAAGTTGTAGGTGCAAAATACTTAACAAGTGTCATTCACAGCAGTGAGAAAATGGGGGCAGCTTCATGTCCATTGAGCAAAGACGGACAAAATGAATGGCGTGGCCATGGAGCCCCGCGCTGCCGGGCTGCAGGAGGATGCGTGTGCGTGCTCACTGGTACTGAATGAAGGAGAGAAGCAAAGGGCAAAACAGAGAGTCTAATTTGATTGAATTTGTGTCCAAATGTGCGTGTGTGTGTGTGTGTGTGTGTGTGTGTGTGTGTGTGTGTAGGCAAAGGAGAAAGTCTGCAGGAGTCACTTTTTCTGGGTGGCAGGACTCCAGAAAATTGTTTTTCTTCCTTATGTCTTGTTTGGCTTTTTAAAATTGAGAAATACAAGCTTTGCACACATATAAACTAAACACAACTTAAAGGAGACATTATAAAAAGGAAAAGGAAGGGAACAGAAAAGAGAAAGGCTATGTGCCAAGTTCAAGGCCTCCAGCCCAGTGCATGGGCATGAAGGGCTAGGCCTGTGCACATGTCCCTGGCCTGCCTGTCTCCCTCCCTCCTCTCGGAGGGTGCCAAAGGGTGAGGGGGTGGCCGCTGTTCCTATGGTGGCTTCTCCTGGTGCGAAGGGCAAGGCCATCAGCCACTGAGCCTGCCCCCATCCAATGCTCCGCTTTCCTCTTCCTCTTTCCAGGGCAGATGGTAGCACCCACGAGTCACCAACAGCGTGAATGGCTGAGAGAGGGAGACTGACCACTGCCGTTGTTGCTACAGCAACAATCACTGTAAAGTCTCACTGTGATAACAATAGAGTCAGTAAACACGTATTGAGTGCTTGCTCCATGCCTGGCTGCCACGTTTAATCCTCTGCAGACCCCCGGCACGGCGGCGCAGCCGTGGATAACAGTTCGGGTGTGGCCATTTGCCGGTGTGTCTCCCGTGGGTTTTGTGTCCCACATGCGTGTAAAACGCCCGGTTGTGATGCGCTCGTTACGACTGCCATCAGGTTGACCCCATCATCGCTCCCCCTAACAGATGAGGGAATTGCTGCACAGAGACCTTTAGTAACTCGGTCAAGGTCACCGTGCTAACAAGTAGCAGAGACAAACACTGAACCAGGACAATCTGGTCCAGACTCCGGAACTGGGTGTCCGGTTCAGGCAGCCCAGGTTGGTAGCCAGGGTCACACTGCAGTGGGTGGCAAAGCCGTGACCAGCTGGAAGCAGCAGCCTCAGAGCCTTCGGTGCCTCTGTCTCCCCGGCTGTCCCTGCTGGTGCTGATGGCCTCCGTCCCCTCCCAGCAGCGCTCAGCCTGATTAACACTTGGGAACCTCTGCTCAGTGTCCTGTTCCACAGGTGTTCCTACAGTGCAAACATTTTTCTTCTTTCCTTCTTCAACTCTCAAGACGAGCAAGTGCTTCCCAGCTCAGAAACTATATGAAACATGTTTTATTACTTTCTTTAGTTTATTATTTGCTTGATGCATTGACATGTGGGAGGCTTTGCTGGCAGGGGACAGCCAGGTCCTCCCAGCTGACTCCTACAGATAGCCAACACCTACCTTTCTTCAAGGGCACATTTCACAGGCAAACCAACCAGCCCAGGGCCCATACCCTCCAGGCCCCTCCTTCCTGGTGCCCTCCTATGTCACCCCTTCCCTAATCACCCAGGTGCCAGGTGCCAGGTGACCAGGGGCATGCCCTACACTCCAGAGCTCAATTAAATTATTCAAACCAGCCAGTCCTAGACCTGCTTTACCTGTTCTTCCTGGCTCATTCATTTCTTCCTGCAAAAACCACAGCGAAACCTTCTTGAGACCCTTGTCTGTTGACTCTTTCTGATGATGACATGTGTCTCTCAATCTTTCATATGTTACCCTGTTTTGTGGTCTTTGTATCCCTGGTCACTGCTGTTCTCCTAGGTGGCTGTTCGTTTCCCACCTGCCTCTCTCCCAATGAGAGGGTGAACTCTACGTGGGACCTCCTTCTCTCACCCCCATGTTGGGGCATTGTATGGTTCCTAAGAGCTGCTCACTAAATACCTATCCACTGAATACATGAAAACAGAAGTGAGCACCCTGGAAAAATGCATTTGCATCCACTCAGCTTCCACAGCAGAAAATGGACTCAGGCTAGCTTAAACATTGAGGACCTTTCTACCTCACATAATGGGATCCAGAGGTTTTGTGGGCTTCAGGTATAGTGTGATCAGGGCTCTGGCTCAATTTCTCTGTGTTGTTTCAGCCCAGCCCTTCCCCAAGTGTGGGATTTCTCCACAGGTGATGGCTGCTCAGAGCAATGCAAACGAGAGGCTTCCCTCTTCCCATCCATCAGGGAAGAAAGGAAGAGAGATGCTCCCTCCAGCTGCCTGGGCCACCCGTTGAAATGTCGTGTGCTGATCAGCTTCAGCCCCAATCCTGGGAATCCATGGCGTGTCGATGACTCCGATGAGCCTGCGGATAGGGTCTCATTCCCCTATGGATGGGTTGCTTCGGGCAGGGGTGAGCACTTGAACAACACAGAAGTGTCCTTAGGAAGGAGGAGTGGAGAGCGGGGGATGGGAAGGCAGCCTACAAGCCCTACTGCCGCGCTACCTCCCCATGTTGCAGATGGGGGAGCTTCTGCCCGCAGAGGTCGGGTCATATGCCCAAGGTCATAGTATTCACAGATGAGGAAACCTGAGTTTGGACCCAGGCCTTTCTGATTGCAGTGACCGGGTTCTAAGCCCCCGGCCTGCTCAGGCCCCAGGACAGGTGTGCGTCCAGTGATTTACACTCCCCAGGACACAGACAGGTGGCAAGACCCCTCTAGTTATACAACAGCACCGGGAGTCACGGCTCCCACGTGCCCCTGCTTATGGGAGTGGGGTTCACCCTCATGCTCCCTGGGATCAGATCCCCAGGCTCCAGAGCATTTGCAGAAGGTCTGGCCTGGGGATGGGCCCGCCTCTGGGTTCCTAGGCTACAGTCCTCCCTAAGTGGTGTTCATCTCTGAGACTTAGGTCCCCTAGCCCCCTGCAACCTCCATACTGTCACCTCTTCAAGGTAGGAACCGTCAAGATCTGTCCCAGACTCTCCACTCACCACACTCCTCCTCGCACTCTCTGTTCCGGCCCCGTTCCCTTCACCTCCACGATTTTGCACAAACCGTTCCCTCTACCTGAAGCACCACATCCCTGCTTCTTCTCCATCTCTCCCCAGCTTTCACTTCTCCATCAGCATCTCACTTCTTAGTTTGTGACCCTGGCAAGGTACCTCTTTCTGCTTTGGTTTTCTTATCCAAGAAGCAAAGGTAACAATAGAATTTTTGTGGAAGTTAAATGCGAAAATTTATGTACACTGCTTAGAACACTGCCTGGCACATGGTGAGTGCTTATAGAAAATTTGCTATTACAATGATGATTATCCATGTCACCCTTTGTGTTTGAGTTTAAAGATCACCACCTCCTGGAAGCCCTCTCTGACTATCTCTGCCCAGGTTGGAGTCACTTGGCCTGCTCTGTGCCCCCATGCATCATGCTCAGGGTAAAAACCCACCACTGTAACACCGAAGTAACTATTTAGTCTACTCATCCCGCAGAGCAGAGATGACAACTTCTCTCGTGTTTACTCTTGTATCTTCAGTGCCACCACATTGTCACAAATATATAAATAGACACTAGTGAGAAAGAGAGTGAATAAACAACAGAACAAGCAATAATTCTTTTGTATCACCTGAGTCACTGAACCATCAGTGGATTTCCCACAGTGGTGGGGATGGTTTTCTTCTGCTCTGAGAATGTCCTCCCTCCCCTCCCCCGACCCTCCCCTCTCCCCATCCCTTCCCTCCTTCCTCCCCACCCCCTGGTGAACACCAGCCTGGAGTTCAGCATTCCTGGCCTGCTGAGCGCCTTCTCGTCTCCCCAGCCTGCCTTTCAGACCAGATGCCGCGTCTCTCCCAGTCAGTTCCTCTACTGCCACACCTGGAGCTTCATCAGAGGACCTTGATGTCCCTCCTGAAGCCCAAACCCTCCAGGCACATTTTGGCTGCCCAAGGGGCCTGACCTCCCCTCACCCGGTGGCCCAGCCTGCCTGGCACAGCCCCCAACCCCAGTCCTTCCGGGAACCACGTGCACCAACCACACAGGTCTGGCTAATCCACGCAGGCAGATGGGAATCCAGGCAAAGATAATCCGAAACCAGCAGAGAATCGGGAAGGCATTTCTACTTGGCTTTGAAGTGCACTTGATGAACTTACTCCTTTTCCCTGACCACAGACTTCATTTCTTAATCCTCTTTTACTTCAGTTAATATTGAAATGAGTTTGCGGGCCCTGTGCACACACTGAGGGGCGGGCGAGAACTCCGGGGTGCATCTGCAGTCTCGAGGACCAGCTCCAGGTCTGAAGCTGACCAATGTGCGAAGGCCAGGCCCTGCCAGCATCTTGGTGAGCAGCCCCGCCCCCAGAGCTGCTCCCACCAGCACCACGCACAAGTGCACACACACACCACACACACAACCGGCTTTTCTCAAAAAAAGAAAAACTTAAAATTGCTTCTCGTGGATGTCTCAGGGCCCCGGTTGAAGGCGGAATTCCTAGCGCCTCCCAAAGAACAGAGGGATGGAAGCTCCCGGTCACACCTCTCATTTCTTCTCCCAGCCCACTAGGGACTTTCCTCCTTCTGGGCAGCAGAAGTGGAACTGGAGGAGCACTTCACCCAGCATTAGCTGGCTTATCTGGACAAGATCACTTAACCTCTCTGAGCCTCAGTGTTTCTGAAAACTGGGCAATAACACCTGGTCTGCTCACCTCCCTGGGGCTTGTGGGAAAACTGTCGACCGTGGTGGGGAATGAGAAGTTAACTGTGGACGTCGTCTTAGTCACCCCCCCACCATAATGGTAGCTGATGTTAGTTGAGCACTTACTACGCACTAGCCCCTATGTGTAGAGCTTTACATGTACTAACCTGCTGAATTTTTAAACAACCTCCTAAAGCAAGTGTTGTTATTCTCACCCTCTTTCATGCAGATATGGAGCCTTTGAGCAGTTACTGAGCAACCCCAGGTCCCCAGAGCCAGAATTTGAGCCCATGTCAGGTCCCAGGGCCAGTGCACAGCCATTCCTCAGGCTCACGGTGCAGCAGGAATCCAGGGCTAGAAAGAGCAGGACAAGGAGCCATCCACTAGCAAGAAGCCAGCCCCACACTCACAAAATGAAAATAGTTGGAATGCTGAAACGGCCAGGTGAGGTATGGAATGGACCCTGAGACCAGATGCCCCAGGCTTGGGCAGGGAGAAGGAACCGGGCTGACTCTAGATGGGCATTGGGTGTCTCTACCTCCCCACGTTTCCACCTCCACCTGCCTTGGACCTGCTTCAGCCATTCGGCAAGCGCCAGGCCCCGAGGTAAGCCCTGGCACTGCCAGTCTCCCCTGAAAACCACAGGTGCCTCCCCATCACTGCAAGCGGAAAACCCCCACTGGGGCTCCCGCTACCCGCCAAGGGGTCGGCTGGCCTTCCCTGACCCAGCCCCCAGATTTGGGCAAAGCAGAACTTATGGGGGGCAGGCATCGCGACCTGAAGTGGAAAACCGCTTGCTGCCACTCTGCAATGTCCTCCTAGGAGGGAATTCGCAGCGGATGAGGGAGCGACACTGACATGCAGGACTGGTGTCGGAGGGACAGCCCCTGGAGTACCGAGGGTTTGGTGCAGGGCAGGGGGGCGAGAGGACAAATCCTGCCTCCGCAGGAGCCCAGGAGGTGGCTCTTCAAAGTTATTCTTGGCAGATGAGAGACAGAACCTCTTCTTCCAGCAGATGGTTCGCCTCTCCTGAGAACTTCCTGTTCCTCCTCAGTCCCTAGCCGGGCGGGATGGCGGAGAGCTCCGGGCAAGAAAGTCAGAGTACGCGTGTTTAACATTGGAATCCGCCGCCTGCTAATTAGCTGTGTGATCTCACGCCAAGTCCTCGAGTCCTCGCAGGGCCTCCACTTCCTCTTCCGTGGGGCGAGTCGGCAAGGGCACGCTTCTCCCGTTGCTGTGCCCTCAGAAGGCGGTGCTGAAAGATGGCTCATTCAATCATTCACTCAGCGGATGTATTCATGCTCACTGGGAACCGCCTGTGTAGTTAGCAGGTGGCATCCCAGGCACAGGTGGTGCAATACTAATTTACAAGGTGGAGAAGTTCTCTGCTCCGCGGAACTTTCGTTCTCTTTGCTCTTACTCACTGAGCTTAGCTGTGGGCTCAGAATCCTTCTTAACACAGTTTTCAAAGGGGCCACTACTAATCAGATGAGCAGGAGAGATGAACTCTGTGCAAGGCAGGGCTCTCCAGAGAAACAGAACCAGTAAGATGCGTAGATAGATGTAGACGGAAATTTATTTTAAGGAATTGGCTTCTGCAGTTGCGGGGGCTGGCAAGTATGAAGTTTGTAGGGCAGGCCGGCAGGCTGGAGACTCGGGCAGGGTTTGTGTGTTATAACCTTGAGGCAGAATTACTTCTCCAAGACATTTCAGGTTTTACTGTGAGAGCTTCAACTGGCTGGATGACGCCCACCTACAATCACCCCATTACTGACGGTAAGCTCTTGCATTTAAAGATAATTGATCGTAGCTGTTAATTGCGTCTATGAAGTATCTTCACAGTAGTACCTAGACCCGTGTTTGACCAAACGACTGGGCACCACGGCCTAGCCTAGTTAACACATCAAATTAACCATCGCAAACCCTGTGGCCCACTCTGAGGAATAATCTCTAATCAAACATTCAGCACTGACAGTCTAGGAAGCAAAGCCTTTGATTCCGGGTAGTTCTTGGTGGAGCACGGCCAGCTGGCAGTGGATTAAGTAATCAAAGAGTCCGCTTAAGTCTCCACAAGAGAAGTTAGGAAGGCACATTTCTGAGAGGACAATTGAGACAATCACTTGCAAAGAGCCCTCTCAGGCTGTTTTGTTACAATGATCTGTTATTGGTTATCAGTCGAGAAACCTGTCTTCTTGTTTAACCCAGAACTTGGGAATGTACAGCCCCTTGGCTTTTCAGAAGGCTCTGTCTCAGGACAAACAGGTTTCTCCAGGTCAGTGAAGTCTTTGTCCACGGTACCTGCCCTTTCTGTGTTGGTATGTGGCTGATGCCTACCTGTGTCACTAAGGGAGGGGACAAGGAAAAAGCGTGAGCACCTGCCATGGGCCAGGCCCCCCGTGCTGGGAATTGCATCAGTAAAGAGCTGTTTAGGTTTTGCTGCAGTGACAAAGATAACCCTGGAATCTCAGGGACTCAATGTAACAAAGGCTTATTTCTCTCTGATGTTATATGTAGGAGGCAGGTAGCAGGCGGCTGTGCTCCAGAGCCACACAGGGATGCAGGCTGATGGAGGCGCCACACTTTAAGAGGCTGCCATCTCAGCATGTGGCTTCCAGAGTCTCCATGGTAGAGGAGACAGTGTAGAAAATTCACATGTGCTTTTAAATGCCTCGGCCTGGAAATGACAAATTGTATATCTGCTCACACTCAGTTGGCTAGAATTAGTCACATGGCTCCACCTAACTGCAAGGGAGGCTGGGAAATGTAGTCTCTGTGTGCCCAGGAAGGATACAACTAATCCCTCTCTATCACAGTCCATTTTAACCTATCATTTTTACCCATTACCATACTTAACCCTCACAGCAGTACCCGGCTGTGCCCATTCTACAGATTAGGAAATTGAGGGCCACTCCTCTGATCCACATGCAGGAACTGTAGTGTAGGGATTTTCAAGGGCTGTTTTGACAGCTCCAAGATCTATAATTTCCTGGTTCCAATCTGCGTTGTGGACCAGCTGTTCACAGACTGGGTGCTGTGACACACCAAGGGAGTCCCCCGAACTATGAGCTACATCTCTTCACAAAGGGCAGTGGGTAAAAATTTGCAAATTATTTGCTTTGCTAATTTATATACATACAAATTAGAGTAAAGTCAAGGTTAACCCCAGAATGGCAACAGTCCCTGAGAAGGTGCAAACAGAAGGGGCATTAGAGTAGAGCAAACACCCACGGGGGTATTTCTCCCTTGGGAACTGGAGTCTCCCCCCAACAAAAGGCTGGGCACCACGGCTCTTAGCAGCCGAGTTTTCCAGTCTAGTGGCCCCTGCGGAGCCGCAGAGTTTCTATGTGACCATCTGAGGGAAGAGGCAACGGTCATCTCATTGGACAGAACCGCAGTCCTCTGGCCACACTTGGGAAGGAGCACCCATGGGGCACAGGGGAGCATGGACCCAGGAGTCAGGCAAGGTTAGGATCCTGCCTCTGGCCGGCTCCGAGACTGGGCTCCAGCCCATGAACCTCCCGAACCTCAGTCTCCCCACTGTGAAATGGGGCAGAGCCGTGCCCGCCTCCCAGGATTAGAACTGAACGGGAAAACGGCAGGGAAGCTCCTGGCGCATGCTTGGCCGTCCCCTTTGCCTCCCCCTTCCCCATCTGATGGATGCGCGGCGTAAGACAGATGTGTCAGCACGTCTCATCAGAAACCCAGAGGGAGCTGCTATATCCACCCTCACCTGTCAGGGGGTGTTTAAAATGCTGTATTGAAAAATAAAGTGGAAACGAGTTAAATATCCAAGTGCGGGAGATTGGTTAAACAAACTCATTCAGATTGATGAAGATTGTGGCACCAAATGTTTACAAGGAACTTGAAGCAGCAAAGGGAATGTTTATGATACAATTTTGAGAGGAAAAAAGACAGGGCGCAATATGGTGTGTGCAAGCTGGAACCCGCGAGGCAGACACGCACAAGAGCCGTTCTGCGGCCTAGGGAATGTCTGGAAGGGGGCACCCCAAACTGCGGCCAGGGTCTTCACATGAGTCATTATCCTTTCATTTTATTTCTCCTTTATTTGTTTTTTTAATCCTTGCCCAAGGATGTGTTGATTGGTTTGAGAGGGAGAGGGAGAGAGGGAGAGACGGATCAGTTGCCTCCCGTCTGCGCCCTGACTGGGGATCTAACCTGCAACCCGTGTCTGCACCCTGACCGGGAATTGAACCCGCCACCTTTCGGTGTATGCAACATCGCTCCGATCAACCTAGCCACTCGGCCGGGGCTATTCTTTTCTTTAAACTGTGTTTGGTTTTATGTTTATTTTACACTGAAATTTGAATTTTTCTTGCATTTCATTTCACATTTTAAGCTATGACAAATTATAATGAGGAAACTACCCCTTTTTTTGAGAGTGCGAATGTGGTATTCCACAGATGCCAGGGCACCGATATGCCAAGGGTCTGGCTGTTTGACGTCGGATGTGTTCAGGACAGGGAAGGCATGGGATGGGAAGCAGCAAGCAACGCCGGCAGGTAGAGCTGAACTTGACCCCTTTCATATTCCTTTCTAGTTAAGCGACCTTGGGTAAGTCCCTGAAATTCTCAGAGCTTCACGGTGCTTATGGGTCAAATGGAGATGGGAATTCCCACCTCCCTGAGGACGTACAGAAGTCACCTACCCCAATCTGCGATGAATGATTTTCCTTCTCTACATTCCGCAGGTATTTCTGGGGCGTGGGGGCTCCCCACCACCCAGATCGGGACACTGGCAACTGAGGCCTCTTGCCCAGGATGGGTGGGCAGGAACTCCCTCCCCCATCTTTACTTCTGACCAGCAAGGACCCAGTCCCTGCATCATGAATGACCCTCCGGAGACCCCGAGGCTCCTGAAACTTGATGTCAACGCCCTTTGCCAGTCACGAGCGTTGCTGTGGACAGCCTTGCCTTCAAGGATGCTGAGTTCAGGAGCAGCTGCTTTGATGTCCAGACCCCAGCGAGCAGAGTGACTGGACAAAGGGATTTTGAAAGATCCCTTCTGACTATCACTGCCTCTGAGAGGCAGAGTGGGCTGAACTGGGCTCGTGTGAATTCCTGCCACCATCAGGGGGTGCCTGTACCCCTCCTTTGCCTCTCAGCCTCCTGCCTGTCCTCTGAGGGTCCACACCACCCCCTATGGAAGCATCGCTCCCTCTGGAAGCCTCCCCTCACCTCCCCACTCTCCCTCCTCGCTGGGCTGGTACCTCTCCCTCAGTCCTAGTCTACATCCTCAGTAGTATAATGACCATCACCCTGCTAGACCCTGAGTCCCCGGAGGGCACAGACTGGGTCTTGTCCGTCTTCCCATTGCTGTTCCCACCGCAGGATCTGACACCGGGCAGGTGCTGGGGAGATGATTGATTAACTAGTTAATTGACTTAGTTAATCGCATTATTCCGTCCCCCACCACCATGAGGTCTCACCAGCAAGGCTGGAGCTTAGTCATGGCTCCCCCAGAAGGGCTGAGAATGTACAATGAGAATGAGTCTCTGCACTAGGCACCTGCTAAACCTTTTCTGACCCCTTTTCATTGCCCAAAGCACCTTAGGAGGTAGGTGCTGTTGCTCCCACTTTACGGATGAGGACGCCGAGGCTAGGACAGCTTGAATGACTAGCCAAGCAGTGACACAGTGGGGACTCGACCCAGGGCTGTGCCCCGAGATTGGCTCTGCAGCATTCTCCTCTGTCACCTCGGTGTCGGAGGGCTGGAGGCGCTAGCCAAGAATTTAACTACTTCCCTTTGAAGGCATGCTGCGGGCTAAAAAATATTTCTATTTTAATACCTTTATTGAAGAATAATTGATGTACCGTGGAATTCACACGTTAGGCATAGCACTCAGCGATTTCTAGTAAATTTCACAGAGTCGCTCAGCAATCAGCACAAGCTAATTTTGGAACATTTCCATCATTCTAAAAAGAAGCCTCGCGCCCTTCAGCGGTCAGCACCCTGCCCACTCCCGGCCCCAGGCAGCCGCTCAGCCACCTCCTGTCTCCACAGATTGGCCTTGTGGGGCGGTTCACATAACACGACACGGAGTCTCCAGTATCTGGCTTCTTTCACTTCGACGGTGTTGTTCTGAGAAACTGACACACCATTTCCCCACGTGCCGACACCGTGTTACATTCCCACCGGCAGTGTGTGAGGGCGCCAGGCCCTCCGCATTCTCACCAGCCCTTGCTATGGTCTATTTTTTGTGTTATTACAGCCAATATACTGGACATGAAGTGGCTTCTCGCTGTGGTTTTAATTTGCTTTTAATAACCAATGATGTTGAGCATCTTTTCATGTGCTTTATTAGCCATTTGTGTATCTCCTTTGGTGAAATATCAATTAAGACCTTTTTGCCCATTTTTAATTGGGTTGCCTTGTCGAGTTGTGAGAGCCTGTTTTGTTCTACCAAAGCCACATTCTCATAATTGCTTTTGGGAGCAGGAGAAGGGAGCTTCTTTGGTCAGAAAACAGATCTGAGTTTAAATCTCAGCTCTGCCACTTTTGAAAGAATCCGAAATTTGAACATCAGTTGCAATAATGCAAACAAAGCAGCAGCACATAGTAGGGGCTCAACTTCTATTTTCTCACAAACACTCATCGAGCCCAGCTCAGTGCCAAGCCCTGTTGCCAGAACTGGGGGCCAAGTGGGGGACAGGCGTACAGGCAAGTCCTGCCCTTCACGGGGTTCACCCTCCAGAAAGGAAACAGATGATAAATGACAAAACCAATGTATAATATCAAGTCAGAGAGTGATGAGTGAAAAATAAAGCGAGGCGAGGGGACAGAGTATGGCCAGGAGCCTTCTTGGACAAGGTGGTTATCAATTAGAACACAGGTGTGTCTTGTATGCACCTGTGGTCCAACACAGCAGTGGCTTCGACACCAAGGCTGGCTTGGTGGCCTCGCTCCTCGGGGTCAGCCAGGCACCCAGACTCCTTCCACATTGTGGCTCTGTCTTCCCGGGAGCGTAGCCCTCCTCCTCCATACCATCTAGAGCAGCTGACTGTCTCGTCCAGGACTGACACGGTCTGCATGATGGCATTTCCCAAAGGTCACTCAGGTGAGAATGGGGACTCAGGTGGAAGGCGGAAGGCGGTCAGCACGGGGGATACTTTGGAGGGAGAGTTGACAGAACTTGCAGAGAGGGGTCGGCTGTGGAATATGCCAATCCAAGAGGAATGCAGGACGACCCCTACTTCTCTGACCAAGCATGTCTTCTCAAATAGGTCCAACTATGACCGAGAGTGATGACACCACAGAATCCAAAAGTCAGACCACGCCCCTCTCTGCGCCAAACCTACCCACGTGCGTTCCCGTTTTGTAGAACCAAACCCACGCTCTCTGTGAGGTACCAGGCCCCCTCACCTGGTCCTCAGAACCATCTCATAAAGTAGACGCTGCTCCCCGGTGTGTTAGATGGAACGATTGAGCCAGGAGGCGTGAAGTGATGCCCCAGGCAGCGCACCCCGTCAGTGGTGGGTGCGTCATTCAGGGCTGGTTCTAAGGCCTGAGTTCCACGGGGCCCAGGCTGAGTAGCACTGATTAAATCACCGTGCTGCTGCCCACTCTGGCTCAGGTGTTCCAGTGTCCCTCCCACTTCTCCTGCATACACGTATCCTAACATGCACACACAGACAGGCACGTGCATCTGCATGTGCACACATGTGCACTCACACACAAACACACTTGCAAACACAAGTGCACACACACCCACCCCAGCCCCTTTCCCTAGCTGCTCCCTCATCTCACATCATGTGCGAGTCCAGCAGCGGGGTTGGCATGTCAGACTAAAATAGCCACAACTCCATCGCCTTCAAAGCTGCCCTGTACTGCTTTTGCACAGTGGGAGATTCTTCCGAACCCCTGACAGGGGCTGCAGTGCTACCCAGACCCTTCCACTGGGGATCTGGGGATCGCAGGGGAGCCCCTTCCTAAGACGCATCCCTGGGTGCCTTGCCATTGGAGATAAAAAAAGAACGAGGCTGGGAAGGGAGTAAATCTCCCCCAGGCTCCCCTTTTTGCCTGGTTGTTCTCACTGCTTGGTAAGGGTCCCAGACCCAGAAGGCCTGGGTTCAAATCCCAACGTGACCACTTACCAGCTGCACACCAGTAGGCAAGAAGCGCAATGCCAGGAGCCTCGATTTCTTCTTCTGCGGAAGGCTGACTGTAAGAATGCCCAGGACAAGGCATTCTCAAGAGCACAAGTGCTCCAGTTGGTGCCTGGCACATAGAGCGAGTGCCACCCCATATTACTGTTATGTGGACGAACTCTTTCTGAGGCTGGTCCTGACAAAGCCGCCCTCTGCCTCCTGGCAAGCCAGGGCCCCCCGCCCCACCCAATTCCCAGTGTGTGTCAATGTCTCCCTGTGTCCATCATCCTGCTTTAAATCTTATCGTGACCTATTTAAAGTTTGTTTTGCCTTAGGTCTTCAGTTTTAACTGTATGTCCTCTTTCTCTCTACTTCCTAGCTACTCAGGCTTTTCTATGTACATGAGTTAGACTCCTTTGCACATCCCTCTAAGTCAGAAAGTCTACGTCCAAGAATAAGAGGTCTCAGGAGGTCGAGCTAAGGCTTGAACCCCGGCCCTCTAGCCCCAGAAACTGAACGATAAACCACTAGACTCGTCCCCTCCAGGGTGTGTAAATATCTGATGAAGGTTCGCTTCCTGCCGCTCATGGGTACCAAAGCCTGCCTCTGCAGCAACAAGCAAAGCCTGGTGTGTGCAGGGGGAGAAGCCTGTTCTTGGCCAGGGATTTGGAGCAGAAGGGGCAGAAGGGCTGTCAGGGAAGCTGGGGCTGCAGGTCACATGCTGTCCTCCTGGAGGTGCTGGGTCTGACAAGGTATCCCTGCTGGGATTGTTTACAGGCCCAGGTAGTGAGGGAGGAGGTCCTGCAGCTGGTTTTCAGAGTCTAACCAGCTTCAGGGGAACCTGCCTTTACTGCTCAATGTGGGGGAGGTGGGGGGTGGGGATAGGAGGAGACCAGCTGGGACCGGGGCTTAGGGAGTGAAATGGAACAGGAGTTGGTGTTGCCAGGCTGTCTCCGCTCTCCCAGAGAAAAACGAGCCTCAGGTAAAGGGACAGAGCCAACCAGGAGAAACAAACCACACGAAGCCTAGCCTGGCCCCTCTCTGGCCCCTCAGACCCCCCAGGACTGCCTTCCATGCTCTGTGCCAGTCCCGGAGGGGTGCCCAGAGGGGTGGGAGCTGATGGCAGAGCGGCAGGGCCTCTGCAAAGGCCCCGGGCCCCCACGATGGCCGCTGTTCTGCACCTGCTCTTCCAGCTCTCCACTGCTGCTGCCCCAGGCAATCGAAGCCAGTGGCTTTAAACCACGAGAAGGTGAGATCTCAGTCCTGGAGACGAGGACATGACACGCTTCTTAGAGACTGGACAAGGGCTAAGGTCCAGGTGTCAGCAGGGCCATGTCCTCTGTGCGGGCGTTAGGAGAACACCTTGTCTGCCTGTTCTTCTAGGTGTTCCAGGCCGTCCACATTGCCTGGAGGGTGGCCCCACCCCCCACCTGCAGAGGCCAGTCAGGTCTTTCTCACATCTCATCACTCTATCGCTGGCTTTGCCTCTCTCGCCCATTGGGAAGGACCACTCTGGGCCTACCCTGTCGACCCAGGGCGATCCCTGGTTCAAGGGCAACCTGTATTCCATCTGCAGACTTGACTCCCTATGCCCTGGGACCGAATGGTCACAAACTCCAGGAATTAAGATATGGACATCTTGGGGGGGTCATTATCTGACCACTCACCCCAGACCCAGCCCCTGCCAGGGGGGCACCTCCTGGGTGTCAGGCACCTTCCCATGCTGTTATCTCTCCTCTTCCTCCCAACACCCCCCAGCGGAGCTGGGCCACCTCAGATTTCCAGGGACCAGGGGAACTTTTGCCTTCTTTCCTAAAAAAATGCTTAAAAGTATATTTTATGACTCCCTTGGTATAAACACGAATATAACCAGGGTGAATGATATTAGGTTTTTTACTTCTAGTTTTAAGAAGATAAATAAAACATTTCATGGGCCTCTCAAAG
>PVKM010027353.1:0-18864 GCA_004027735.1 Carollia perspicillata | reverse complement strand
GTGATGGCGAAGAGCACGCCACCGCGGGCACTGCCGGGCTTCACGGTGACGCTGATGGCGAAATCCCGGAAGAAAGTGGGGGGGATGAGGATCCTGGCCGGGCGGCCCACGTTGGCGCCGGGCCCGAAGCTGTAGGCTGGGAAGCCGCCATAGCCTGTGACGAAGGACACGGATGAAGGCAGCGGGACGCCGATGAGCTCGGTGAGGTCCACGGGGCCCTGGGAAGGCAGTCCTGCAGGGAGGGAGAGAGAGGCCGTGCTTCACGCATACAGTCTACTTTGCTTGGAAATGGGACATCTCAGAGGTCAGCTGATACAGCCTCTGCCTGACATGTGTTAACCCTGCACCTCACAGTACAATAGCCTTTAGCCAAGCATGGCTCGTGAGCCCCTGAAATGTGGGTCGTCCTCACTGAGGTGGGCCATAAGTAGAAAATGCAACTTTCCAATACTTAGTTTGGCAAAACAAATGTAAAATATATTCTTAATAATGTTTACATTGATTACATATTGAAAAAATAACTGGGGGAAATACTGGGTTAGATATATTATAATTTTTTTAAGAATAATATGAGGCCCCTGACTGGTGCAGCTCAGTGAGTTGGGGCATCATCCAACAAACTGAAAGGTCACCGGTTCGATTCCCAGTCAGGGCACATGCCTGGGCGGAGGGCCAGGTCCCCAGTTGGGGGCATGGGAGGGGCAACCAATGGATGTTTCTCTTGCACACTGATGTTTCTCTCCCTCTGTTTCTCCCTCCCTTCCCCTCTCTCTAAAAATAAGTAAATAAAATCTTAACAAAGAGAACAATATGAGGAACAGGCATGTGCCCCCCACTCTGCTTCAGAAGGAAAACATCAATTCAGCAGATGCTCCCATGGGCGCTCCAGTGCCTTCCCTGGCCACGCCCCAGAGGCAGCCACTGGGGGGTGTGGTGATTGTCATTCCCGGGCATGTCTCTCTCGCAGGTTCACTACAGGAGGGGAGGGGGTGTCTCTAACACAATGCGGGGCCACTGTGCAGTCTCTTAACCTCATACAAATGTTGGCAAGCACTTTTTTCTCCAGTCAACACTGTGTTTGAGATTTGTCTTTGTGGAGGCGCGTGGTTCTGGGTCTTATTTTCACAACTGTCCTCTACGGTGCAAATAAGCCACAATGGATGGGTTCACCTCTCTGTTGGTGGGAAGTGAAGTTCCCATCACATCGCAAACACTACTGCTATGTGCCTTCTGATACCTGTGTCCTCGTGGTTACCTGTGGAGGTCACGCCACCGTCCAAGGGTGCATTTACGGGGTGGTAGGGGCGGCACACCCACGACTTCACTGAATGCTGCTCAGATGTCTGAAGCAACTGGGCCATTTTTCAAATCAAGACATAACCGACACATAACGTTTTGTACCTTCAAGGCGTACGATGTGTTGATTTGATATATTTATACATTGCAACACGATTTCTTCCTGAGCTTGGGCTAACACCTCTATCATGCCGGGTAATTATCATCCCTTTTTTGTGGTGAGAACATGTAAGATGCCGCTGTGCCTTTTTACACGCCCACCAGCGGGAAGGCGGAGAGAGGTGATTCGGGAGAGGTCTACGGGGTTTTTCAACTTGGCGACAATGTTTGTTTTTTCCCCTCTACTCCCCACACAGTCCGCCAGGGTCTCGTGCGGCCACAGGTCCTCCTCCTCCACCTCGAGCGCTCCCCGCCGTCGCCTACCCTGCCTGCCCTCGCATCACCCGCTTATTTTGCCAGAATTAACTCCTTTTCCTTAAGACTCAGCCCGGCCCCACACATCCACACCCTCACACCCTCTTCCTCCCCTTCCAGTCCCCTTAGCCCACACCGGGTCCTCCACCACAGCCCCCGGCACGCTGCACTGCGCTCTTGGGTACCAGGCCTCTCTCACCGTTGGACCATGAAGACAAGGACCACGCCATTCATCTCTGTGACCCCAGCACCGGACCCAGCACTGATGAATGGATGAATGAATGAATGAATGAAGTCCCATCCCCTCATTGTACAGAGACATAAGTGAGGCTAAAAGGGGAGGGGGTTGCTGGCTGTGAACTCAGATCTGATTCTCAGTCCAATGCCTTTTCTCTCCAGTTTGTAACATGCATTAAAACAGAAAATAATTTTCAGGACAACGAACCCCAGAAGGCATAAATGAAACCCTTGATGAATCTGGTTAAATTTAACTACATAGAAATGTTAAAAGCTCTGAAGGGCAAAATAAAAAAAAAAATCCCCACAGTATCAAATAAAACCCGGAACCTGGACAAAAATATTTGCTCCACATATTACAGACTACAGACCCAGACTACAGACTACAGAGTAATCCCCCAGACGCGCATGGCAAAGGGGCGCGCAGAGGGCACGACCCAAGGGGGGAAGTGGGCAAAGAGAAGGACATTCTTTCCACAGCAAAAGAAATAATAAAGATGGCCCCAAAACACAGGAAAAGATGGCCAACCTCCCCCAGAATGAGAGAAATGGAAGTCAAGGCCACAAAGACGCACCACGTCCCCCATCGGCTGGGTAAAGATCAGATCATTTGAGGTGTCTGCAAGGATTTGAGGAGACAGGCCCCCTCCTGCCGCCATGCCGGGAGGTGGGCGGGGAGCGCCGTTGGTGGAACGGCAGGGGAGGCGGGCCAACATTTGATCCAGATTACAAGTGCTCAGGCTCTCTTCGGTCCAGTAACGACACCTCAAGGAATTGTTTTAACAGATACAGTTACACATGTGAAACGGAAAACACGTTCAAGAATACGTGTTGCAGCATGGATTAAAATGTATCAAAATGTCCCACTTTGGAAGGCGTAACTAAACAATACGTTTTTGATGCATCTGTACAGTGAAATGCAATGCAGGCTTTTAAACGGTGTGATTCCTTAGTTATTAGTATGAAACAATTCACAAGATGTATTAGATAAAAAAACAGACAAAAGGACAAGGTGCAGAATAGCATTGTTATCCATTGGAAATACAAATATTAGTACATATTAAATACATACAGTATCGAATGTCTCCAGAAGGATACACAAGAAACTGAGAGCAGAGATCGTCTCCAAGGTGGGGGGAGACGAGACTTTTCTTTCCGCCGAATACTCTTTTCTGGTTTTTGAATCTCACATCATGTATATGGTCCAAAACTACAGCCATTCGCATATTTTTTTAAAGACATGCACTCCTTCTACCCCCTTTAGACATTACAAAACATTTTCCTCTTGCTTTTCCTTACTCAGATATAGCCCATCTTTGTATAGGAGGGGAAAAAGAGTGAAAAGAAATAGAAATAAAAGCAAACACCCCACTGAGACTTCTTTTCTCCCCTCCACAGTTTAAAGATAAAAACAAAACAAAACTGTGAGCACCCTGCCGACAGCCCTGCTTTCTCTCCCTTTAATCCACTGCAAAGCTTTTCCTCCGGTTCCCCCACCTCTCTCTCTCCCCCACTGAGAACAGGAGGGGGAGCTCCTTTGCAGGGGATGCTCCAGGTTTTGGAGAACGTGTGGTTCCGCAGGGGAACAAATGGGCCAGAGACTCAATGGGCCAGAGACTCCCCTCCGGTGATTTGTTTCCAAGTGGTGTCCAGGGGGCCCAGGGACAGATGGGGGCAGGGGCTGTTATATTTTGACCAGGACACCTGCTTAATCAGCCTAGCCCAGGCTTCCACATGGCAATTCTGGGAATTCTTAGTCCCAGAGAGATCCTGCTTCGAAAAAAACAAATCTACCCAATCTCCTGTTTGATAGACAGGGAGATGGGTGGGGAAGAAAGTTCCGTCACCAGGAGACACAGCCAGGAAGCAGCAGATGGAGCATCGAAGCTAGGAGGGACAGAGGGGAGGTGTGCTTCTGCCTTGGGGTGACTTGGAATCTCAGGTCTCAGTGCCCCCTCCCACAGTCTCTGCCTCAGACAATGTGAGGAAGGACAAGTGTGCAGGCACCAGTTGACAGATCTTGTTTCCACTGGGTTGGCCACAGAGGGAGCCAAACCACAAATCCAGAGACAGCTCAAGTCAGCCCAGCCCTGTGCTCAGCAGCCCCCACCGCCCTCCACACACATGGTCCCGTGGCATGGTGCAGTGTGGCGGGGAGTGACCCCTGGCCTGGAGTGACCCAGGCTCAGGGCTGCATCTGGGCCTGCTGGATCATTTCCCCTTGGCCTCTGGCAGGAGGGCCACCTGCTCAGGCAGCCACCAGGGAGGGGAGAGAAGAGAAGACAGGGAGCCAAGACAAACAGGTCTAGCAATTTGGTCCACAGGCTTGTCCTGGAATGGCTCTGCACTGGGCAGGAAGGGGTGGGGTCGGAGGGATGGAGATCACAGCTGGTGGGAAGACATCCTACCGTCCAGGAGGGGCAGACTGGAGGCGGCATGCGGATGGGGAGCTGATCATGCAGCCCTGGACTCAGGAACCTCAGGGCCCTTCACGGGAAGGCACCACGCTTCTCAGATGATAGTACCTGTCTCATCGGACATTGCATAACTTGAATAAAATAATGTTCCTAAAACACGCAGCACACAGGAAGTGCCAGGTACAGGAACTGAGGCCCTGGCAGAGGTTGCTGAGGTCTGGCCCAAGGTCCCACATGCCACAAGGACCTCACTGCATGTTCATCCATCACCCGGAGGTCCACACTCCCTGCCACCTCCACGATGCTGGGCCCATGGGCCCAGGAGGCCCCCAAGGATGCACACAGCCACGGGACAACAAGAGGACACAGGTAGGGGAGCCAGGGCTCTTGAGGGGAGTCCCAGCTCTGCTATTAACTGTGCTCTGGGGCAAACTGCTCTCCCCCACTGACCTCAGTTTCCCCATCTGTGCACCAGGGTGTTAGACGAGATAGACTCACAGACCATGTCCACTCTGTCATAGTCAGTGTAACTTCACTGCCTTCCAAACCCCTCCTGGGGATGAATCTGACCTCAGTCTCCATCTCTTATTCCATTCACGCATCGGGATGGCTTTATTCACAATGGGGGTTCTTCGACACGCGTTTCCAGTTCATGACTTTGGAAACATGTACAAAGCCCCCACCCCGTGCCTCGTGTGGTGCTGGGATAGTGGAGCTGAGCCCCGAATGCAGGTTCCAAGGAACCCACAACCCCAGGCATCTCTACAGTCGTCTGTTCGTGCAGCTCCCAAATTCCAAAGCCCTCGTGGCTCACTAGTGCCTTCAGAATGACATCGAAATTCCATTCAAGACACCCCCTGCTCCATCTCCTCATCCTCCCCTTCCTCGTCTCTGTCTGTGCTCATGCTGTCCCTTCTATGAGCAACAGCCTCCCCCATAGTCTGGCAGCGGGAAATTTCCAGGCTCACTCAGCTACACCCCAAGATGCTGGAGCCCCACAGGGCAGGCTCTCAGCAACGTGGCCTGAGGAAAGGGGACAGATGGATGCCTCTGGGCTTCACTCCTCTGGAGTCTCTGGTTCAGGCCCCAGAGCACATGTCTGGGGCAGCCCCGCCCCAGGGCACGGGGAGAGGAATCAGACTGCTTTAGAGATGGACCGGGGAGGGGAAAATCTGAGCAATCACCGCAGGGTGCGACTTTCCTCCCAGGGGTCCAAAGCCAGTTTCCATGGAAACTAGGACAGAATCCCAGAAACAAAGAAACAAACATGGCAGGGTTCAGGTTTTCCTTCCACAAAGATGAGAGCAACCTGCCTGGAGGAGGTGAATAACTGGTGGAACACCTCCCTCCGCTCCTCCTCTCAGCTATGGACTCCAGGACAGCTAATGCCTCTCCTCCCCATTTGGGCCTCAGTTGCCCCTTCTGTGCAATGGGTTGTTTCAGGTCTTCCACCTGCAGTGTCCTGCAGAGTACCAGGGGCTAGCCTGGGCTTTGGAGCCTTGCCTCCCTAGGGAACTGTATCTGGCTTTGCAAAGCTCCATCTCACAGATGACATCTGGGACCCAAGCCCAGTGTTCATGCTTGTTGGCGTTTAAGGCCAGAAGGGGCTAAGAAGCGTTCCTCTGGCTCCGGGTCAACAAGCACTGCGAGAAGCCAGACAGAGGCAGAAAGGGAAGGCTGAGGACACCACAGGCACATGCGAGGCAGCGGCCCCTGGCGGTTGTACGGAGAACTGCACCTCCACGAAACCCTAGGAAGACTTCTCTGGTTGCAGGGGCGCAGGACTGTGCCTGAGAAAACTGGGAGACCGGGATCCCTGCAGGAGAATCAGAGACAGAGGTCTGGAAGGGACCCAGGAGAGCAGGTCTGAGGTCACGCAGGGAGCTGTGGCCAACCCAACCCAGACTACAATCCTAGAATCCAGATGCCACCCCCTATCCTCTGTCCTTCCCCTTGACTACCTGCCTGGGAAAACAAAAGGTGCCCCTCCCCACATCTCTCATTCCACCTGTGGCTGTGAAGACCCACAGAACACTTCAGCCAGCTTTAAGGAGACACGAGGACTGCTTCAAGTGGCTGGTGTATTCTCACTGGGGACAGGGCTCAGGAGGTCCAGAGGACCCCATGTTGCTATGGCTAGGGGCTGAAGCCAACAGGCCATAGGTTTACTGATAAAGTTGAAGTGACTGCATTGGGGACCCCAGCAGGGCCCCTCTGGCCTGGATTTCCCTGCTCTCAGCCTCTGGGGAGAGAGGGGGTCCCTGCTACCTCCTTTGCCACCTGCCCTGAGCTAGGCAGCCTCAGAGACCCCATGACCTTCCTCCTTGCTTCTTCTCAGGTTGTCCTGCTTGGGAGGAGGACATTCTGGCATCTTCTCAGGACTGTCTCTCTCTTCCCTTTGGATCCCCCAACAGGGAGGCGGCCCCCAAATCAGACCTCCTGGCCTGTGTGTTCCCTTCCTCTTACCTCCCTGGGGAGACAGGAAGCTGGGAGTTCAGCGAGCCCAGACTCCATAGACAAAGAGCAGCTGACCATCTGGAGAAGGAATTTCCTCTGCCGTATACCCACCAAAAGACCATCTGGTTTATGCTTGCACATCTCCACTGCTGGGGAGCTCACTCCCCCCACGGCAGCCCTGACCTCGGTGGGACAATTCTATCTTCAGAGCTCTTTCTCCCGGTGAGCTTAGACATATCTCCCTGAAGCTCCCATCTCCATGGCTGGGCCTGCCTCTGCCCTCTGGGACCATGCACAAGTCAGCCTGGACTTCCCCATCGTGATCTCTCAGATACTGCGCAGAGCGGTGGAAAGGGCCACCTGCTGAGTGTATGATGTTGAGTAGTCCCACTCCTCTCTGAGCCTCAAGCTCTCAACTGTGAAACCAGAGGCTTGGACTAGATGGTTTCCAAAGGCCCTTGCCAGGCCCGAGAGTCTCCAGTTCTGCATTTTCCTCCTCTGCCGTCTGTTTTCTGATCTCTCTAACCACCCTGAACTGCAGTTCCTTCAGCCCACAGCCTTCAGGCCTGGAAGGAATGACTCCAACAGGGATCGGGACAAACCCAGGCCTTCCCACTGTTCTTTGGACAGAGCAGCCTGGCCAGAGGCTGGGAGTGATGGGCCCCGGAAAATGTCCCAGCTCTGCCTGGAAGGAAACATCACTCCACCCAGGCTGGAGTCCCCAAAGACCCCAGGCTCTACCTGACTCACTTCTCAGGAAAGTGGGCACAGCGGAATCCATGCTGCACGGGGTTGCTCTGCACCCCGTAAAGCTGCAGGAGGTTCTTAGAAAAACCTACCACCGATGCATTTCTTAGAAAAAGAACTGTTCCCCTGCCAGGGAAAAAATCCTGGATCAGCTTAGAAGGGAGACCTGGGCTTGCCAACAATGAAAGACCTCATTTTTCTGAACCACAGAAGAGCATTTTTCTACATGTAAACTTAGACCGCCTCCTTCCCTTTTCCGGTTTTCATATATAGCATAAGAATTTTCCTGCTCAATGAACTTACTGTGTGAGCTTCTCTCTCTCTCTCTCTCTCAGGACTTTGGCCTAAACTGGGTAAAGGATGGTTTTGAAGGGAGCGGGAGGTGGGCAGAGACTGGCAAGGTGTGGGCCCTGCAGCTCGGTTGCCCTGCCTGGCCGCCGGAAGGAGCCGGGCCCAGCTGACAGTCCCAGCAGGAAGGCACCCATCTAGCACCCTCTTGTTGGCCAAAGCATCCTTTCACCTGTTCCTTCCTCCACAAGGAAGGCAAGGTAGGGACCACTCTCTCGTTTCCAGAAGAAAGAACTGGGTCCCAGAGAGGGGAAGTAACTTACTTGAGGCCCCAAGCCAGGAGCTGGCACTGAAGACCCGATGCTGGGCTTTGCCCATTACAGCCCACTGCCCCCAGGCTTCCCTTGAGACCTGAGAAGGAAGAGGTGGCACGCCTCTGGGTCCCCATCATCCCTGCTCATTCCTCCATCCAAACACTCTCATCCCACTTCATTCTGGTGGTTAGTTCCCTTCCTTCCTTCTCTGATAGGATGAGAGATGGGAACCCTGGGCATGGACCTTGCAGACCCGTCTCTCAGTCCCCAGCCAAGGGTGACCTGCGGATGAGTGACAAGAAACAGTAGAATCGGCAGCTAAGGTTCACTGCGGGCTCGCTGCATGCCAGGCACCGTTCAAAGAGCTTTCTGCCAATCATTTCATCCTCACAGCTGATTCTCTATGAGGTAGATAATTTTATTGTCCCCATTTTACAGGTTAGAAAATTGAGGCTTGGAGAGGTTACTTACGGCTCCAAGGCCATGAGGATAATAAGCAATCGGAATGGGGATTCAAATCTGAAGAGGTGGTATAGTGTGGTGTGAATGTTTCAGTCCTGGCCACACATCAGAGTTGCCTGCAGAGCTTTTGAAAAGACAGAGGTCTGCCCCTCGCCCCTGGATCCGTGGACTCAAGAGTCTTCCAGGGCCTGGCCTGCCCTGGGTGAGTCTGAGGCCTTCTCCCAGTTGGAAGCCACAGGTAAAGGTTAACCCCTTGGGCACTTGTGTCCGACAGACCTGGGCTTGAGTCCAGGGTCTGCCACTAACTAGTGTGTGACCTTGGACAAGTCACTTCACTTCTCTGAGCTGTAGATTAACTTGCCTGGCGAGCCCACAACACAGTGAGGCTGTGCCTAGCGTGGGATCCTGCACAGCGTGAGTGCCCAAGGCCCAGCAAGTCCTCACTAACCAGACCAGGGCTGACTCTGGGCCAGTCGCCGCCAACTCTCAGCCTTTAAATAACGAGTGACATCATTGAATCAGGAGTCCTGGTGACTAGGGAACTGAGTGGGCCCGCCCGGAGAGAGCGTGGTATGACTCCCTCATTCTGAGACCCAGGTCTGCTCACCACAGCCCCCCTAAACATTTGCACACATATGCACACACGAACCCCTTGGGCAGAAACTGGCTCCAGTGTGAGTCACACAAGCCTCAGGAAGCCCGAAGCGGGTCTTGCTGTCTTCCTGCAGTGAGGCCTCGAGACCCCTGCTTTGCCGCCTGCCCAAACCTCTGGTCCAGACACCTGGGTATGGAACTGCCTCGGGAACCACACCCACCACGTGGCAGGTTAAAGCTGGCAGGTGTGAGCCGGCGTGAGCAGCTGTGGGCATCTGGGAAGAGCTTTGTGGTCAACTGCTCTCAGTTTATGGACCTTCCTTTTCCATCTGGGGAACAAAGACTCTTTGAGTGTGATGAAGGCCTGGAGTCCCACTGATGACATCAGCGGGAATGAGTCATCACCCCAGCAGGCGGCTCTGGAGGGCTCCGCCAGGGCTCAGGGAGGAAAATGCAAGGAAAGTGGGCCTGGGGCAGGGGGGTGGAGGGGCCCCAAGAGGGGCCCATGAGGGGCACCAGGTAGGAACACCAGACGACCTCCTGGAAGGGGGCACCCGACCACTTGCAGCTCCCGAAAACTGCCAGGCTCAGCACTGGAAGGGGACAGGGACCCAGAAGCTGGCAGGGCAGGCTCGCCGGTGCAGACCACTGGACCAGAGGGTTTCGAACGGCATTCCCCAGGGTCAGGGAGGGGCTGTGCCAGAGAGGGGGCCACTGGCACAGGGGTGGGAGGCTAAGGAGAAGGCCCCTTGGCCCCTAGCACACATGCACACACATACAAGTCACATGTACACTCACATGCACAGATCCAGTCACACCTACAGTCACACATACACTCACACACAGATTCACACGTGTAAAAACACACTCACACAATAGTCTCACCTACTCACAGCACGCCCGTGAACACAGTCACGTGCACTGATACAGACAGTCCTAAACACACACACAGAAACACACCTTCACCCACACTCATCCCACACTCATGCACACTGACACCTGCACATGCTCACCCTCACACCTACTCATGTGTACTCACACATTCACTCACAGTACTTTCTCATGCTCTCGCACACTCACACACACCTACCTACTCTCACACACACACTCACACCGAAGCTACTCAGGCTTCACTTGTTTAATATACCGGGTTCCAATTACAGCCTCGTGTGGAGAAACGAATATGCAACTAAGAGAAACCAACCAGCAAAAACACACCCACCGCCACGCGTCCACACAGCCGATGCTGGGTTTGGGGCACCACGGGGCAGGTGTCTGCCTGGGCCCGTGGAGGCCGCGGCCCACTCTTTCTTCCCTAGGCGCCTCCCCGAAGGGCCGCAGAGCTTTGACCGCACTTCCCGCACAGAGGGTTTCGGTCCCTCTGATGTGGGTGCCTTTTCTATGTTTTCCTCTTGGCGATGAAACCTCCTCAGAACATCACATTTGGGTCATGTCTTCCCAAAGGGATGAACCCAACGAACCCATTTTCTGGGGAGCAGTGCTAGAAATGGATGGTCAGTAAACGTGAGCAGCTGACCTGTACAGGCGACGCCTGGGGCTGGGCACAGAGCCTGGCACCGGGAGGTGCCCGATAAATGTCAGTTTCATGAACGCGCGAGTGAATGCATGGTAAGAGCTCCTGTGTAATGAACCCTGGTGGTGGCCTGGACACCCAGTTTCTTTACCTGCAGAGCAGTGGTTCTCAACCCTGGCTGCACAGAATCAGGATGATTTTTTTAAAAAATACTAATGCCCAGGCTCACCCCGAGAGATGCTGATGCCGCTGGTCCAGGACTGGCCTGGGCACAGCAAGTTTGCACAGCTTCCCGGTGAGGCTAATTCACAGCCTGTGTTCGTTCTTTACAACAACCCTGGTCTTACTGTTCTCAACCTGTGGGTGAGGGAACAGAGGCACAGAGGTTGAGTAACTTGCCCACAAGGTCCCAGACTAGTGATGCAAACCCTCATCTGTCCAATGCGAAAAGTTGAGTCTCCCTCTGCTCATCTCCAGGAATGTCACTTCGGCCCAAGGCTAACCCGCTCCAGGAACACACCCTGATTATCCCAGCCCTCAGTGACCTTGAGCATGACTGCCTCTCTATCCCCGTCGCCTTGACCACCCCTCCCCCTCACTCTTAGGGTCAACATCAGCACCTCCCATTAGCTCTCAGGGCTCTACTGCCAGCGAGAGACAGTCTCTCATGGCCTTCACTTTCTGAGCAGATCTGGAAGGGCTGGAGACTCTGGTCGTGCTGACCACCAGGCAGCCACTGCTCTCATTTTGGTGGACCCAACATATTTTCAGAGCTGGGAAAAGGATCTCCAAGCCGCATGGTGTTGGTGGGAAAGACTCAGCCGGCTCTGGCTTCCAATTCCTGCTCAGCATTTAAAAGCTGTGCGATGTTGGATAAGACACTTCACTTCTCTATGCCTCTGTTTTTCCATCTATAACAGAAATAATGCCTCCTACTTCAGGAGAGAGTTTTGAAAATGACTTGAGACAGCAGACATAGAATACTGAGCAGAGGGCCTGGCCAGAGCATGCATTTAATCAAGTAGAATGATTATCATGATTATTGCCAATGACACACTACTTTTCTCTCCCCTAAACTGTTGTCTATGATCACCACGAAAGGTAGCTTTGGGTAATTTTTCCCTCCCTGTTTTTCTCGCCCACAACACGCGGTGACCCAGCCTCCTTCACGTGGTTGCAGTGAGGGTCAAACGTGGTTCTTAGTTGAAAATGCTCCCTTAGCTGTGTCCGGCTCGAGTGTGAGAAACGACACAGACGGAGGGCTCCGAACAGGTGTCTCGGGGCTGAGAGTGCAGTTTTCCTCGGATTAGTGAAGTGTGGACACACTGAAATGCCACACTGTGGCCAGTGTAACGTCATAAGCAGAGTTTCCTGCCCCAGCCTCGGAATGGCTTTAGCCAAATGGCGCCAACCCAGAGGAGCTCACACCTGGAAATCGGTTTGGTGCCCCACCCCCTCCCCCAATTCAAGGCAAGAAGCGAGGGTCAGGCCTAAGCACAGCTTCTGGGAGAAGCAACAACTAAACAATAATGACAATGGCCCGCCCTGGCTGGTGTAGCTCAGTGGACTGAGCTCAGGCCTGTGAACCAAACAACTGCGGTTCGATTCCCAGTCAGGGCACATGTCTGGGTTGCAGGCCAAATCCCAGCAGGGGACGCATGAGAGGCAACCATACATTGATATTTCTCTCCCTCTCTCCTTCCCTTCCCCTCTAAAGATAAATAAATAAAATCTTTAAAAAAAATAATGACAATGGCCCGTGTTGACTGTTGTGGGTAGGATGATGGCCCTCCAAAAAATATGTCCATGTCCTCCTAATCTTGGAACCTGTTCATGAGACCCTATTTGGAAGAAGAGTCTTCCGCAGATACAATTAAATTAAGGATCCTGAGGTGAAGGGATCATCCTGGATTGTCCAGGTGGGTAATCCAACAACAAGTGTCCTTGTAAGAGACACGGGAGATTTGACAGAGAGGAGGAGACCCTGTGACCAGGAGGCAGGAGCTGCAGTGACGCAGCCTGGAATCCAGGAAGGCTGACAGCCCCCAGGACCTGGAAGAGGCAGAGAGGGCTCTCCCCCAGAGCCTGCTGACACCAGATCGCGGACTTCTGGCCTCCGATCTTTACAAGGATAAATTTCTGTTGTATTAGGCCACTAGTTTACGGTGACTTGTTGCAGAGGCAAAAAAATCTAATATGTTCACTGAGAGCTTATTGTTTGCTAAGTATGGCCTAGGCTGGGTCCTTTAATACTCTCAGTGACCCAGTGAGGAAGGTGATGTCACCTCTCTTTTATAGGTGAGGAGATTGGGCTGCAGAGGGATTTGGTCACACAGCTGGTAAGTGGTAGAGACAAAATACAGACCAAGACAGCCTGAGTTCAAGCCGCATAGCCCGTCTGCTGAACCAGGACACCGACGGTTCTCCAGGTGTCGCTCCTGGACCTGCAGCCGCAGCATCACCTTGTAATAGTGGGAAGTTGTACCAGTGAGGAACTGTAACGCACCCCACCATTCTCTCGGCACTGTTCCTGTACAGGCTGACTCTGACTAATATGTAGTGTGTAGAGGAGCAGCATGCTTATGTAGGTTTCCTAGGAACTAGTTTCAAAAGATACAGACCCTGACCTTCAGGCATCCCAGCTCCAGGAGATTTGCTGACCTTCATCCATGAGCCAGGATGACGGGAAGATGGGATGACGTGGAGCCAGATGACGACACCAGAACCACCAGACCATCACTTGCCGTGTTGGAATGGACTTTGCTTGTCTGCACATAGAGAAATTTTCAACTGCCTTCCCTTGGTCTCTTTGTTCCGATCCCCTCTCCCTCTTCCCGCACTGAGAGGAGGGCATGGGCTTTGAGACAGGAGTCCCCCATCTTTCAGGGGATGGGCTTTGAGACAGGAGTCCCCCATCTTTCAGGGTGCTGGCGCCTGAACAAAACCGCTTTCCTTTACATCAGCACCTGCCTCTCGAGTATTGTCTCTCAAAGCAGGAGGCAGCCGGACCTGTGCTCGGTTGCAGCCTGGGAAGTGATCAGAGATATAAATTCACGGGCTCTGCTCCCGACCTACTGAATCAGAGACGGCAGAGAGGCCGGCACCCGGTGCTTTAACCAGGCCTCCAGGAGACGAGGCACACTCAAGTGTGAGACCCACTGCCCTACCTGTGTGGTGGAGGGTAAGGTGGTAGCCTAACGCTGGAATGGGGAGGCCAGCTGTTGGGAGTCATGGAGCAGGGGACATGGACAGGCAGTGAGCAGCAGGGCTAAGGCCCACGCAGAGGACTGGGCAGGACTCCAGACGCCTCTGCCGGGGGACAGACCTACGCAGGGCCCCAGCCAAGACGGGGCGTCCTTCTGCTTATAGCACAGCAAATGAGCGACATCCCCGCCAGACTGCCGGGAGACTGAGCCCCCTAGTGAGTAGATTCCTGGGGTGAGGCAGCCAAGTAGCCCCCGGCTGGAGGATGCAGAGGGGCTTGGGAGCTCCAGCCCACGGTCCGTGCACATTGGGTGAGGGATCTGAAGTAGGAGGAAGCTTGTGGTCTTGAAGGAGCTGGTCCCCAGGGAGAGCCTGGCCTGACCAGGAGGAGCCCATGTCTTCCAGGAGGGCGGCGACAGTGACTTGCCCTGTCTCCCCAGCTCCCCTGCCCTGCACTGAGCTTAAGGTGCTTAAAGACATCCAGGAAAGTCCACTCCAGCCACACCAGGAAGCTGGGCCGCAGGGCGACTCTGTCTAGATGACTACGCATGAGTCACTGTCTTGCTAAGAAACCCTCCCGGGCTGAGTTTCCCGGTAAGTCCCAATCCCCCCTACTCTGTTGTTATCTGTTTACTTGTTCGTGTCTCCCGAGAGCCTTGAGCCCTCCGGGTGAGGACGCATCACCTCCCATTTCATCTCTCTATCTCCCAACTTCTCCACCACTCCCTCTAGCACCCCCGGGGCCTTGCCTGGGCTGAGGAAAACTGGAGCATCAGTGGGGGAATAAATGAATGTCTAATGTCCACGTGAGTGAATGAATGAGCTTATTGGATTGTGGACAAGAGGGATTGTACGCTTGTCTTAGCACGCAGCGTCTATTATCCTCAGTCCCAGAGAATTCCAATGAACACCAGCGATTGTCACAGTGATCCCACCAGCACTGTTCAGCTCTACATGCACGTAATAGCCTCACCCTGGGGTGACGTAACACAGGTATCCCCGCCTTTCTCAAGTTCACTTTATGCTACTTCGCTGTTATGAAAGACCTACTTTAGTACCTATTTACACTAACTGAGGGAACTCCAAAGAGGACTTTGCTTCCATGAAAAGAGGCGATAATAGCACCCAGCATTTGTTTTGCCGCAAGCCTTACAGACGCAGTGCGTGCCCAAGCAGCAAGAGTGGCCCCCACGGGGCCCCTTCCTGGAAGCTGCACTCAGCATCTCGGCAGCAGGCCTCTGCAGCTTTGAAGTGTGTCCGAGGGGATCTGTGCTTTATCTCCATGTATTTCATACCTCCGTTTGCAAGATGTGTCCTAAGGTAATTGCTTCTTCACTTTATGCCATTTCGGCTTATGAAAGCCTTCGTAAGAACACTCTACTTTCAGAGAGTGGGGCAAACCTGTCTTTGTAACCTCACAGAGGCTTGATGCTAACTTCCCTGAGGCTGAGATCTTTCTCCATCCTTTTGGCAGCCCTTTAATCAGATTGGATGACCGGCCTTCTGCAAAATGCCTGCCCTTGGCTCTCACCCCTCGACGGAGTTAGGAGTGTCGCTCGTAAACACACTGGCCTCCTAGACTTCAGACTAAATTCCAGCCGCCTCCCCCTCCCCCATCCCTGAAACAAGGATCTGGGTGAGGAGCAACATTTGCTTCCCCTTCTCCATTTACACCGCTGGAGCTCTTGAGGTTTGGCTGGAGGCCTTCGAGAGGCCTCTCGTAGCCTATCTGCGTGTTAGAGTTGAGCTGGGAGCACAGGGCAAGACAGTATGGGCTGGGACAGGCCAGTGCTTGAGGTTCTAGGACAGAACAACAAGATGCCTGCTCCTGGTGCGTGTCCCACCTCCATCCTCACCGCCAGCCCCACGGGGTGGGAGGGCCGTCACGAGGCAGGAGCTTGGAAGGGTAACGCTGGTGACTTTTGAGTCTTTCTAAGTGAGGCATGTCCTTGGGTGTTTCTTGAATTCTCTGGCAGGGTTGACAACCACATGGTCGATAAAATCTCTTAAAGAGTTGCTGACCACATGCCTCATGCACTTGTAGTTTACAGGATCCCAGGCCAAGAGAACACAGCCACAGGAGACAGAGAATCCTCAAAGGGAAGGCGGAGTGGACCTCTCCACCTTCCACACCATCCTGGTCCCAGCCGAGGGTCTGGCCTGGCCCACAACCAGCGTCCAGAGGCAGACCTTATCCAAACTTGACCCTGGACTGGACCCTGTGAGGTCAAGAGGACTCAGACTCTGGTCCCTGAATAGCAATCAGCTCAGTAGATTAGAACAGGACACCAACACATATAGCCCTGAACTGAAGGACAGGGCCCATGAAATAGGCGTGCAAGGCATTGCACAGGTGAACAAGATGGAACCAGCAGAACACAAGCAAACCCACAGGGCTGGAGGAGGGGAGGCAGGAAAACTAGGGGTAGATGTGTGGTTCCAGGAGAGGAAGCAATGGGACCCTAAGATAGCCTCCAGAATTAGAGCAGGAAGAAGGGTGGCTCTAGATAGATACCGATTAAGGAGTGTTAAACCGACATGCATTATCTCATTTAATCTCGGGACAGTTTGATAAACTGGGGACTATCGGCCTCATTTTGTAGACAAGAAGACTGACACTGAAGGAGATCAAGGCCAAAGAGCTGGTAACTGAGATGGGTGGGACTCACATGTGGGCCATTTGATGTCCTTCCCGGCCCTTTTTACTTTTAACCACTTTTTCACTTAGGAGACTGGAGTCAGATTGTGGAGGGCCTTGAATGCCAAGCCAAGGAGGCTAAAATTTGCCCAACAGACAACGGGGCACCTCAGCAGGTTTCTGAGGAAGGCTGCAGCTGACCATTTTAGGAGGCATGGCCACTCCACCTCGAGCTGCTGCCCCTGGGAGTTGGGCCCCCCTCCTTCCCTGGGCCGAGGACAGGGTGGGATTGAGCGATCTGGAATGCGGAGTGAAGGCGGTAGTTTGGCATCAGCGGGAGACATACTTTCCTGCAGTCTCTCAGCACTTGGCATGTTTGGCCCGGGGCAGAGTCAAGCTGCCCTGGGAATGGCCCAGGGTGTCCCAACAGAGGAGCGCGTGTGACTTTGGTCAGGGCAGAGAAGCAGCCCAGGGACAGAATGAGCTCATGGCTTCAGCAGGCGCCGTGAAATCTCGCCTACCCTGACCACGGCTGATGGAGGCCTGGGGAGTGGGATGACCTTCGGAACTGAGAAGGACCTCAGGAAGTACCCAGTACAATGTCCCCAAGGTGAGAAAACCGAGGCGCAGCCTGATGATGTGACCTGTCCAAGTGCCTACACTACGTCATGTTCCCACAGCCACCTACTGTGCCCTCACCCATCCCCTAAAGAGGTCGAGGCGTGGGGAAGTGCTCAGTACCCAGCAAGGGCCCAGCACAGGAACGGACGTGTTGGAGTCTCCACGGGCCGCTCACACAAAGTGGGGCACAACTAGGTTTACGGCTACAAGTACGTGAAACACAGAGTTTGTTCCTGTGTTGTTTGTTAGTTATTGTGTCGCTTTCCACATGAAGGACTGTAAACCCGCTTTTGCCCCACCCGCATAATGACTTGGATGCTGTTGAGCAGGGGGACAGATGCCATAAAAAATTTGTCCTACAGCTGTTACCAAACACACGGCTTCTTTCTCCCAATTTTCCTACTCTGTTGTGCAGAGACCTGCTCTCCGCAGGATGTTGGAGCCCCGTTTGGCTCTGAAATGGGATTTGAGTTGAAGGAACAGCCAGGACAGATGGTGACCCTGAAGTCATATTTTGAAACAGGCTAACTCTTGTTTAATCTAGATGAAAGTACTTGACGGTCTCCAAATGTTTGCCGGAGGGAGAGCCTTGGGGGCCTCCAGAGTGGTGGCGGGGGAGGTGGACCTTCCAGTATGAGTACCCAGGAGACACCCCTAACTGTGGAGACCTGGAACTGAGGGTGAGCGCCTTTGGTGGGGGGACCCAAGGAGGACGAGCCTCGCCCAGCAGGTGCAGGGGAAGGATGTGGGATTCATCACCAGAGGGACCTGCGTGCAAGTGCTTCCTCTACCACTTACTAGCTGATGACCTTGGGCCAGTTGTAACTTCTCTGAGCCTCAGTTTCCTTATCTGGACACAGAGATGACAATACCCAGCTCTCAGGGGGGTGGCATAGGGCAACATCAGGTGCCAAGCACATCTCGTTCATCTATTCAGAATTCATTCACAAATATTATCAAGCGCCGACCACCACGTGCTGGGCACGGTTAGTGTTGGAGATTCATGGGAGAACAGGGCCGGCCTGTCCCCTCCCTTCATGGAACACATGGTCCATGCTGAGCATCCCTGGCTGGGCTGAAGAATCCCCCAGGGGCCTTGGAATACCAATGCCCGGCTCCCAGCCCAACCAGAGTCTCTGGACCTCAGCACATTGCAAAAGTTCCCAGTGATGCAGCTGTGCAGCAGGATGGGGTTCATGGGCTAGGGGTGATGAGCCTCAGCCCCCGAATGCCTGCTGTCTCTTCTCTGCTCTGGGCACTCCAGCATCACACGGCCAGGAGGCAGGACCTCTCCTATCCCCATCCAGAGGAGGAAACCAAAGGGCTGTTCAGGGGCAATTTTCCCAGGTAAATGGAGGAATGGCCAGTAAATGGAGGAACTGGAATTCGAAGGCCATCTGATGTTTCCAAAGCTCAGCACTAAACACACATAAGAAGCCCTCAGCATAGGTGAATTCCCTCCCCTGCCTCTCCTCCCACAGCCCTGAGGGTGGACAAGGCTGGCAGCCCATCTATGGTCAAGCAGCACTTGGGAACTTCAGGTTGGTACGATGCCACCCACCTGGACATCAGAAGACCTGTTCTAGACCCAGCTCCCCTATATTTCAGCTGTGTGACTGCCATCATGTCCCTATTCTGCCC
>PVKM010027352.1:0-18864 GCA_004027735.1 Carollia perspicillata | reverse complement strand
GACAAGTTGGGCAGCTAAAGCTTACATGTCATTTTGAACCTTCTTGAACTAAGGGGAAGGGGGAGTTGTGGTTTGGGGTTATAAAGGGCAGGAGGGCAATTTACATGGAAATGGAAAAACAAATACTTGGTAAATTAATGTTTGTTGGGCCATCTTTGACAATGGGACACAAGACAGGACTTTGATCAAAAGGGTGCAGCTAGGTTCCTCCCTGTGTAGCACAAACTAAAAATTAAACTGTAGTTATCTATAATGATAGCTCCCTTCCTGGAGTGGCAGGAAGGGGTGAGGTCAAAGATTCTGAGTCTTTTGTTACTTAAAAATAATTGGCTTAAAATAATCATTATCCTAAATAGGTATATTTGGGAGCGGCAAACTCTGCTTCTCCTTGTCACCAAATGCAGTCTAGTTTGGAAGGGTGATGAATCAATCGTCATTTCACACTACCTTAACTGGAGGGCCTTTCTCTTCCTCTTCCAGTGGTGAGAGACCCTTTCTTCCCATGTGGGAAAATGGAGTTTGTGAAGCCAGAAAAATTGATTCACATAGAAATACAGTCGCTGTAAAAGTTCCAGAAGGCTAGACAAACAACAGGACTAGTAATTTTAGTCTTCTAGTGATTACAGTTGTTGTGTTTAGGAAGAAACTCCTCCCTTCCTGCCCTCAATAACTCCTCCCCTCCGCTGGTCCATTACTGTTCTCGCTGTGTTTGCAAGGCCAAAGACTCTCTTAAAATGGAACTTCCTTCCTTTTAGGAATCAAGTGTAAACATTTCCTCTGAAGTCTGTAACATGCCCTTTTTTCTTGAATGACTTATTAGTCTTTTTAAAAAATTATTTATTGATTTGAAAGGGAGAGAGAGACAGATTTGCCATTCCACTTATGTATGCATTCATTGGTTGATTCTTGTATGTGCCCTCCCTGGGGATCCCAGCCTTTGCATCTTGGCATATTGGGATGATGCTCCAACCAACTGAGCTACCCAGCCAGGGTTAATTCTTAGTCTTGAGCAATAATCTCAGTCTTTGGGATTATAGGTGAGTGCTGGGAATTTATCCACACTTCTGAATACAGGAATTAATATCATTGCCTACATAATCAGGAGCTGACTAAGGGGAAAGTATCTCAAGGTCTTTTCTCCTGTCTTTCACTTCCAACAACAAAGGAGAATCATAGGATTACAGAATTGGAAGAAATCGTTACAGATTCTGTAACACACCTCTTTATTATGCAGATGAAAAAGCTGAGGGTCGCAGTCCCTTATTGCAGTGACTGGCATCCAGTAGGGACAATGTTCAGCAAATATTCCTTTATTATTTCTGACCTAAGTTTTTCAGAACGGCCAGTCTATATGGAAATATGAGGTTCCCAATTTAAAAAGAGCATTTCCTTTCCACTCTGTCACACTAAGTTATGTACTTCCATTTGGTTTACTACAAAGTCATTATAGCCATACATTTAACAGTTTTATTGAGATGTAATTTACATACCATACAGTTCACCTTTTTAAAGTGCATGACTCAATGCTTTTAGTTTATCTAGAGCCGTGTATCCATCACCACAATCCATTTTAGAACATTTTCATTACCCCCAAAACAAAGCCCGTACACATTAGCAGTCTTATTTTCCCTCATTCCCCCATTTGCCCTAGGCAACCGCTACTTTCATATGTGGTTTCATATGACTGGTTGTTAATTAGCATAATATTTTCAAGGTTCATACGTGTTGTAGCGTGTACTTCATTTTAAAAATAATTTTCATTTTTTAAATTAAAAATATATTTATTGATTCCAGAAAGGAGAGGGAGAGGGAGGGAAACAGGTATTGGTTGCCTCCTGCATGAGCTCCAGCCAGGGGCCAAACCCACAACTTAGGCATGTGCTCTGACTGGGCATTAAAACCCATGACATATTGGTGCATGGGGTACCATCCAACCAACTGAGTCACACTGGCTGGGCTACTTCATTTTTTTATTTCTGAATAATAAATATCACATTGTATGTATACATCGTATTTTATCTATTCAACAGCTGATGATATTTGGCTGAATTATATTTTAAACAAATATCTCTGAGAGCCAGCAGGAGCTTCAAATCTACACATATTTATCTCATATCATTTGATGTTGAATTTATACTAAAAAAGCATACTTAGTATGATTTTATTATGTCATACCTGAAAATCAACATTTTCTTTTCTCTAAGTTTTCTGATGTGTATGATAATATTGTGGAAAGACACAGTAAAATCTTGCCCTAAGTTTTTCTGCTCATTTGACTCCCAGGAAATGAGAGTCTAGTTTGTGTAAGTGATAGCCCTCTGGAAGAGAAAGAAAGAAGACAAAACAAAGATCCAGGGTTGTGGGGTATAAGGGGACTAAATGGTAATGGGAAAAAAATAAAGATTATAAATTTTATTTTTTAATAGTGTCTCTCTTTTTTTAGATTGTATTTATGTATTTATTTTTAGAGAGCGGGGAAGGGAGAGAGGGAGAGAAATATCAATGTGTGGTTGCCTTTCACGTGCGCCCTACTGGGGATCTGTCTGCAACCCAGGCATGTGCCCCAACTGGGAATTGAATAAGTGACCCTTTGCTTCACAGGCCTGTGCTCAATCCACTAAGCTACACCAGTCAGGGTTAAAGATTATATATTAAAAAAAAAAAAAGAGCCCTGGCTGGCGTAGCTCAGTGGATTGAGCGCGGGCCTGCGAACCAAAAGATTGAGGTTTGATTCCCAGTCAGGGCACATGCCTGGGTTGCAGGCCAGTTCCCAGCAGGGGACGCATGAGAGGCAACCATACATTGATATTTCTCTCCCTCTCTCCTTCCCTTCTCCTCTAAAGATAAATAAAATCTTTTTTAAAAAAAAGAAAGAAAGATCCAAAGCAAGACTCTTTGTTCCTGGTTTCAAATGTGAGGTTTAGAAGAAAAAGGGCATCATTTGGGGCTCATAAGCAACAAGGTAATTGGCCTAAGATCCAGCCATATACACAGACAATATAAGGATGGTGTGGAGGAAGGGTGAGGAAGGGGGACAGTACAGGCCACAAATTTAGCCCCATGCGACCTCATATGGCTTAGTATTTTCATTTTTGTTTTTCTGTGTTTATAGGTTGGCCCTTGCTCAACTTCCACACGTTTTCGTGGGTCTCCAGGGGGGTCCAGATTGGGAAACTTAGTTCATGCTTGGTAGGAAGACCTTGAACTTGTAAACGCCAAGTTGAGGATATTTGTGATCCTGGGAGGTATTTGTGATCTTGGGAGGTGGCTGCTTCCCTGACTAAACGCTTTGTTTTATTTATTTGTTTATTTATTTTTAGAGGGGTGGGGAGAAGGAGGGAGAGAGGGAGAGAAACATCAATGTGTGATTGCCTCTCCCGTGGGGACCTGGCCCGCAACCCAGGCATGTGTCCTGACCAGAACCACGAAAACCGTTTTATTCGCAGCCCAAGCTCAATCCACTGAGCTACACCAGCCAGGGCTAAACCCTTGTTTATCCAAGTCCTGCCCCCGGCCAGTCTCAGAACTCCTGAGTCACCTGCTGCGGAGAGAAGGGGCTTTTGGGAGTGACTTCCGTTCCATTCGCAGAAGCTAGATGAGAATGCCAATGCCAGGAAGAGACCCCTGACTCAGCCCGCCTAAGGCTTGGGTGCTGTGTCATTCCTCACACGTGATGCTCTCCCAGGCGCCGAAGACCTCGCTTATCACGGGGCTTTTCATCCTAGTTACACCACCCCCTTTCTTCTCTATTTCTCAACCCCTCACTTCCCAGCTCCGCCCCCTCTCCGAGACCTTAGGAACGGAGAGAGGCGGGAGCCAGGAAATGCCACTCTCCCAAGTTGGCCGGGAAAAGCCCAGAAACTCAGTGTTTGGGAAAATGCCAAAATGTGGCGTTACAATATTATCCTTCTCCAGAATGTTTTGCACTTCCTCTGTTTTAGTCTATCCTTACCCTCATTATCCCCATATGGGATCCATTGATCTATCCTATTTGAGACCGCCTTATCACTCAGATCTTGTCTTAATTACTGCTGCTTTCTCTGTCCCTGTTTTCCACTTTTCTCTGAGCCTGGAATTCTCAGTCAGAACTGGTTTGAGCCTCCGATCAACCTCCTTCCCGTTCTAGCTGCATGACCTTGAGGGAAACACAACTTTTCTGGGCCTACTTTGTCCGTAAAACGGCGGCCAAACGTCTAACTCACAACGCCTGTTGTGAGGAACAAATGGGAAACTCCTTTGTGAGCTGTAAAAAAAAGAGAAATGTTAGCTATATTAATTCTGGACGGCTGATTACGCTTCCAGAACCCCTCCCTTTCCTTTGGGACCCGCCCAACAAATCCCGCCTCGTGCTGACAGGCCTCCCCATCCTCCTCTCGCGGTCTGCCCCATTGGCGAACGCACTGTCCGCGCGGCGCCGGGTGTTGACGCCTGGTTCCGCCTCCGCCGGCGCACGAGGACGCAGAAGCCCCGCCCCTAGCCGCGCTGGTCCTCCCGCGGGGCCCCGCCTTTCGTGCTACCGCGGCTCGGGCCCCGCCCCACGTGTGACGTAAGGCACACGTGGCCCCACCGCCCTGGCAGTTAGCGCACCGGCAGTTGGAATGAGTTCGCCTCTCCAACTCCTCCCCTGCTCCTGCCGGGGCTCCTAGTCCGCTGGACTCAGCCCCAACCCCAGCCCAGTCCTAGCCACGCCGATCCCGTGCAGGGCCGCCATGGTCCCTCAGTCTGTGACACCTGGCCCCGCCTCCGCGGAGGCACTGAGACGAGTAGGCTCCGCCCCCGGCCGCGCCTGGCCTCCCGCCGGCCCCGCCCCTCAGGCCGACGCGGTGCGGGTACCGCCCCGTGGGTGACGTGTGGCGCGCGCGGCCCCGCCGCCGAGCAGTTGGTGCTGCGGCGGTTGGGCTGAGTGCGCTCACCCCACCCCTCCCCTCCTCTGGCCCGAGCCCCCACCCCGTCGGGCCCAGCCCCAACCCTAGCCCCAGCCCCAGCCCGGCCGGTGTGCGGGCCCGTGCTGCCCCCTCAGTCGGATACGCCCCGGGCCGCCCGCCCGCCCGCCACCATGGAGCTGGAGGACGGTGTGGTGTACCAGGAGGAGCCCGGCGGCTCCGGGGCCGTGATGTCGGAGCGGGTGTCTGGCCTGGCCGGATCCATCTACCGCGAGTTCGAAAGACTGATCGGGCGCTACGACGAGGAGGTGGTCAAGGAGCTGATGCCACTGGTGGTAGCCGTGCTGGAGAACCTGGACTCGGTGTTTGCACAGGACCAGGAGCACCAGGTGGAGCTGGAGCTTCTGCGGGACGACAACGAGCAGCTCATCACCCAGTACGAGCGGGAGAAGGCGCTGCGCAAGCACGCCGAGGAGGTGAGGGCCGGCCGGCCGGCCGGTGGGGAGGGCGGGGCCGGGTCTTAGGGCGGCCCGGGGGTCGCGGCCCGGCCGGGATGGTAGGCGCGCCGGCGTCCGGCTTCGTGGGGGCGGGTCTGAGGCCGAGGCTCCAGAACCCAGCCCGGCGGCGTGAGGTCCCTGGGCCCCCGCGCCCCGGTGTTGGAAGCCGAGGGAGGCTAGTGAGTGTCCAGGAAAAGGGAGTGAGATTAGGAAGGCAAGGCCGGGGGAGGAAGCCGCAGTGTGGCCTGAGGGCACATGGGTTTGGCTGAGGTTGGAGATTTTAGGATGTCTGGTTGCCTTTTGTAGTTTAGGGAAGTTTCCGACCACCGGAGGACAGTCAGATGGCCGTTCAGACTTTTACCGTGGGGGGTTGTGCTTTTAAACACTTCTGTCCTGGATATGTAACTTTCTCTGGTTTCATTACCTTTCCGGGGGTTACTGCTTTGGGAAGTTAGAGACCTCCCTCTTTCGGTCAGTTTCTTCTTGACGTTTTAACCCTGTTGAGAAATAGGTTTCATTTTATATTTTACTTGCTTTGGTTGACACTTTGTTAACACTTGGGTTAACACTTGGGTTGTTGTATAGCAATACTCTGTAAGTATAGAGAGTGTACAATTTTATTTTATTGGTGTCCCACACCAAAGCATTCCTTCGTGTCAGGTGGTAACCTTGGACAGTTCCCTTTAAAAACCCTCTGTTTGTTTATGAAGAGGACTTGCGGGGGCGGGGTTGAGGAGATGGTAGGTGACTATTGGCAACCCTTTTCAGACTGCAATTTCCAGGTGTACTTGGCCCGCTGGTAAGGCTAACACCTCAGCATTGACCTCAGTACCCTCACCAAGGTCCGTGGACCTTTTGGAGTGCAAGTGATAAGTCTGACTTTTTGAGGCGGTCCAGGATTTTTAGCTTTCAGGCTGTCTTGGCCTGAAACTGTCTAACGCAGGCGAAGTGTCCTGTTCATCTTTGTTCTCTGAGCATCTAGCAACACCTAGCTAAATGCATGGTCATTGAAGGAATGACATGTTACCTTTTAAAGATACTTGAAAAGTTTTTCGGATCTGAGATTTCTTTAGTAGCTCATTTCCTGACTAAGAAGTACCACTATTTAAACTTTTGTCTCTGCTACTCCTCTTTGTACCAGGTCAGGTAGTTCTTTTTTAAGCTTGACTGTAGTGATGATTTTTAGTTCTGATTTTTGTGATCCACTTGCCTCAAAGGAAAGCCATTGAATTTGCCAAACAAAATTGACTTTATTTTAGGAGCATTTCCAAGGTTATAGGGAAGGAGGAGTTGCAAAAAATCTGAGAGTGGGATAATAATTTCCACTAGTTTATTAGCACTGTTTCTAGAACAGAGATCAGGACACTTCTGAGGTGGCGTGCCATGTGCTCAGACAGGCCATTGCCTGTGTGTGGAGGTACAGGGGAGAGAGACTGGGGAATTCCCACGCACACAGGTGAGGAGCAGTCCCAGCATGGCCTACATCCTTGGGCGAAAGAAATACTCTCTCCACCCTTCAATTCCTGTCAGTCTATGTAAATACGGGCAAAATGCCAGGGTCACTCAGGCCAAGAAAACCATCTGCCACAGGTTGCAGAATTGGAAAACAAAACTAACTGCTAGACTCTGGATTGTGTATTAATTTTTTTAAGTAAACGACTTTAAAAAAGAGGTTATCCAATGACTTGTAATTTATAGTTTTTCAAACACAGCTATAAATTCTCTATGAAACCTTTGGGCAAAGGGCCATGACCTGAGACTAGAGAACATTGATGAAGTGCTAGATGAGCCAACTCTCAGACCACAAACATAGAAGCACCTTGTTATCAGTTTTCATGTTAGATCATAAATCAAGTATTCAAGTATTACTGGTACCCAGAAATTTCAGTCTCTTAGGCTAGTGTGCAGGAGTGAATTTTGCGTTTAATTCTCTGTGAGTGTTTTGAGTGTGGCATTAATATGGGAACTAAGTCTGTTGTGTCCATAACAAAAAAAAGTGTTTGAAAGTCTGGAAATTGCCTATCACCAGAAAGTGTTAAGTAAATTCTGAGCACCTTTGTGGAAAGTTAAGAGGGATGTAAATGTGAGAATGTTTTAGGAGGTATGAAGTGCTATAATAATCTCTTGCTTGCAAGAGATTATTATATCTCAGCAAGGAATTAGAAATTGACTATTATAGTGATATTACTCAAATTGAATACCTTCTGTCTTTTTCTTTACTTCAATTGGCTTTTTTTTTTTTACGTGGAGTTAAGTGCTGGTTTTTGTTTTAATTTAATCTTTATTGTATTTTTTCCCATTACCATTTAGTCCTCTTGTACTGCCCCCACCCCCATCCCGTGCTGCTGTTTTGTGAGTCAGCCTGAAGGAGTGCTGATTTTTTGTGTGGCCAGTTTCAAGTGTGAATCAAGAAACCTATCTTGCCCTGACTGGTGTGGCTCAGTAGGATGCATTTTGTCCAGGAGACCTAAGGGTTCCTGTTTGGATTCCTGGTTAGGGCATGTGCCTGGGTTGCTGGCCAGGTCGGTGGCTGGGGGTATGAGGTTGGTGTGCGAGAGTCAGCCAGCTGCTGGCACATCCATGTTTCTCTCCCTCTCTTTCTGCCTCCCTTCTCCTGTCTCTAAAAATAAAAACATTGCAAAAAAATAAACACATGGTTAATGTTTTTTTAAAAAGAAACCTATCTTATCGATCATCACTTGCCCCTTTGGGCTCCCTGCTCTGGCCATGTGTGTTTTGGAATTTTTTAAAGATTTTGTTTATTTACTTTTAGAGAGGAGGGAGGAAAAGCGGGAGAGAAACATCAGCGTGTGATACATTGATCGGTTGCTTCTCGTACCCCCCCAGTTGGGGTCCCGGCTGGCAACCTAGACATGTGCCCTGGTTGAGAATTGAACCAGCGACTTTTCCGTTCGCTGTTGGTGCTCAGTCCACTGAGCCACACCAGCCAGGGCAAAAGTGAGAGTTTATATATACAGTACGATTTGGATGGAGGAAGATGACCCATAAAATGAAGATGCAGCCACTTCATCTCCCTTCCCTCCTTCCTTGACTGACAGGAGCATAGATGAAGAGATTGGGCTGGAGAGAGAATAACATTGTTGGGAGGAAGACGGTGATTTTGTGACTGTTTTTCTGTGACTTTTTGCCTAAAAAAATGGGGGTGATTAAATGCAGAGGTGAAATACACTACTGAGAATTTTCTGATTAACTTTTCCCTAGTGAGTCAGCACGTAAAGCACTAACAAAATCGATGCTTTATGTGACAACTTCAATCAAATGGTTTTCTCTGTAAGTGTATGAACATGGGAATAAGATTCCCATGTGGGCAGAGAAGCAGGCATTGAGAGTCCGTGTTCTTCCTATTGATGTTATAGTTCTCATTCATTCATGAAAATACTGTAACTGAAACTTGAAGTCATTTTTGACTTGTTTGCAAACTAATTTACAATGACTGTTAAGCTCATCTCTTTAACACTTAAGGAAAATTTGAATCTTTTTTCTGTTTTGTGACTATCACGTGACAGGAGTCAAGAGTCGTTTTCCATGCTTACAGCTTTAAGTTGCTGATGGTTATTGAGGACTTAGGAAGTTAAAAAGCTGAAATTTCACTTTTACTTCAACATTAGTTTTTGCCTTTAGCATAGTTGTTATTTAAGTTAGGGATTCTGTCAGTTCTTTGTTTAGCCTTAATTCTGTCAGCTCTAGTGCCCTAAGAATTGAACGAGGCTGTGGTAGGTTTTCTTTCACTGAAGGGGAGCGCGGGGAAGAAGGGTCGTTCAGTGAGTGCAGAGATGACCTGTCAGCACCGGACAGATTGCTGGTCTGCGAATGGTGGTTAACATGTGACATCTCACGTGTTTGAGTATGCATGTTGTTAAAGTTTTCAGACTCTTTTAAAAAGTGAAATCCCTCTCTGTGGTTCCTATTGAGTGTTTTTGAAACCAGTATCTTGTGGTATCTTCAGTGAACTAAAGAGATTTTTAATTCAAGAATTGACTCAGGTGCTTGCCTAATTTTCTCTGTTGGTTCAGTTAAGGCAAGGGTCAGCAGCTTTTTGGAATGTTGTCTTAGTTTATTTATTCAAACCTGAGTTTTAGACTGTCCAAGCTACATTTTAGTGCTTCGTTGATGTCTGTATTACCTGAAAATACTAATAAATTTAAAAACACACTTTTTAAAAACATATTTTAAAAATTATCATTGGGTTTTGTTTTTGTTTTTTTTCTGAGGCATTTGATATTTGAATAAGCTGCTCACTGCCCCTACCCAGAGAGGCTGTGCCCTTGCCGCTAGTCAGTTCCTAATTGCAGACACTTTGTGAGATGAACAATCTGTTTGTTCTCTGAGGGAGTCTGTGTAGGTGGCGGTGGTGGTGGTGGTGGTGGCTTTTCAGAATGGTGCTAAGTTAATCGTTGTTTAGCCCTTAAGACAGATCTTACCCTTTGTTTTCCTTCAGTTTTCTGAATCCAGATGTCTAACTTAGATGCGATGCTATGCCCTTGCTATAGCAATATTTCTATTTTTACTTAGTTAAAATTACACACAAAAAAGCAAAATGGGTAAAGTATCTAGCTGGATTAGGTACCTCTCATCAGAGGATGAATTAGTAGAGTAAGGACTACTCATTAGATTACTTTTGTATGTGTCATAGGTCACAGATCCAATTCTGTGCCTGAGCTTGGTTTGGTTTCTGTTACTTGGACTTCTTAGCTTACCTTGAACTACATGCTGCCTACTTTAATCATATGGAAACTTGGGTTCCCAGGCGAGCTTGTACTAGAATCTGGCCAAGTGTGTGTTCTTTTGTTCTGTTGACTAATGGCTGAGTTATTTTAAAAACACCTTTTTTGCTGTGCTCAGCACTCATAATGAATACAGCTGTTACCTAAATAATTAGGTTGAGATTTAAAAATATGTATCAACATAGGCCCAGTTTAATAATACATGTAATATGTCTATTCAGAAAGCTGATGTTTACAAATGTGTGTGTAAATTCTATACATTTTCAAATCTTGGCCAGTGTTATTTAGTTATTAGTTTGAATGCAAGCTTGTGTTTTATTCACTTAGGAATTCTAGTGTCTAGTAATTTGGTCTAATAGGCACCCCCCAAAATGTTTGAACTGAACCATCGGAATTTATATATTAATGCAACAGAGAAGTTCCAAGTTTAGGATGTGGAATTATTATTAGGAACTTTAAAATACTGTTTTTTAAAAAAACATTTTTTCATATTTATTTATTTTTATAGAGAGAGGAAGGGAGGAAGAGAGAGAAACATCAGTGTGTGGTTGCTTCCTGTACACCTCCTACTGGGGACCTGGCCTGCAACCCAGGCATGTGCCATGACTGGGAACTGAACCAGCAACTCTTTGGTTCACAGGCTGGCACTCAGTCCACTGAGTACACCAGCCAGGGCTACATATACATATTTTTTAATTGCTAAACTATTTCAAAGTAAGTTGCAGATGTTATGACACTTTACCCTTCTTTGCTTAATGTACTGATCTTATAAAAAATGAGAGCATTCTGCCACAGAATTGCAATAATTGCACTACTTTTCTATAAGAAATTTAAATCTGCCCTGGCTGATGTGACTCAGTGGATTGACTGCCACCCTGTGAACCAAGGGGTCACTGGTTTGACTCCCAGTCAGGGCACATGCCTGGGTTGTGGGCCAGGTCCCCAGTGGGGGGTATGTGAGAGGCAACCACACATTGATGCTTCTCTTCCTCTCTTTCTCCCTTCCCCTCTCTCAAAACATAAATAAATAATCTTCTTAAAAAAGAAAAGCAGTTTAAATCTGAGATCTATAAAACAATTAAAATTGGTTAAACTTTTTAATTTAAAATTACTGTATAAAAATATCATGGATCAGACTCTGGCTGGTATAGCTCAGTGGATTGAGTGCTGGCCTGCGAACCAAAGGATCGTGGTTCGATTCCCAGGCAGGGCACATGCCTGGGTTGCAGGCCAATTTCCAGTAGGGGATGCATGAGAGGCAACCATACATTGATATTTCTCTCCCTCTCTCCTTCCCTTGCCTCTAAAGATAAATAAATAAAATCTTTAAAAGAAAAATTTTTTAAAATGTATTGTGGATCATTTTCCCTTTGAAACTGATATACAGGAATTCAGAAACTGACCCTATGTTTAATGTTTTCTTTAGTAACTTTTTTTAGTCTTAATATATTTCCTAGGATTTTTGACTGCTTACCTGCTCCACTAGGGTAACAGAGCCTGAGAATAATTTTTTACTTGTAATTTGAAGTCCTGTTGATTGGATTCCCTACAAGGGATAGGTGTAGGATTTTTGTGATTCTGGATTCTGTTATTGCCCTTTAAAATGTGTTTAATCTCGCTCTTCCTGCAGTTATTTTTTTTTAAGGGCTGCGAAGAAACTTCATGATCTTCTAGTTTTATCCTATCCCATTATATAGGTAGATAGAAAGATAAGTAGACACATAGATGATCAGAAAGAACAAATATTTTTTGAGCCAGGCACTGTTCTAGGCTTATCAGTGTAACCACAGACAAAACAGACAAGGAAGGTGTAGCCCATGCTTTCTTGGAATTTGTATTGTAATAAAGAATAAATGAACCAGCTAATTACAGATGATGATAGATGCCATGCATACAAAAAAGATGATGTGATAGAGGCAGGTGCTTGGACGCAACAGACATGTTTGTAAAAGGGTGAGCTGCCCAGGAAGGAAACAGTTCATCTCATAAGAGGAATTATTTATATTTGAAACATTAGGAATATGTAGCTAGAGTTTGTCCTACTTGTTAATTTTGAAAATTCTGAAGAGTAAGTAGCTCTCTAATGAATGCATTTTTTCTTTTTTCTGTCTTATTCCTTCTCACATTTGACTTCTCAGCAATATTTAACTCTTCTTGGTCACTGCCTCTTTAAGAAACATTAAATTTTGGTGCTGACTTCGATATCTCTTAGTTTTCCTCTTAATCATACTAGTTTTGTTGTTCCTTGGCATTCTTTCTAAGGTCCACTTTAGTTCTCACTTTGCACACTGACAGGTGATATTATTCATTCCAATAAATTCAGTTACCATTTTTGGACTGTTCCAAAATGTATTATTTTATTCATTCACTTAACAGATATTTATTGTCAATTGTGCTCCTGGTACTGTGTCCATTGGGGTTATAGTGGTGGGTAAAACACACAAGATTCTTTCTTCATGGAGCTGACAGCTTAAGACTTTAAGGTCAGATCTCTTTTTGGAGTTTTGCATCCATATTATTGTTGTTTATTGGACATGAATGTCTCGTGAGTGATACTAAACTCTTCTCTCTCCTAATTGATTGCTACTTTCTTTTGTTTCCAACTTTTAACTATTGCTGGAATTTCTTTCTTTTCAAATCCATTTCTAGTACTCTGTTTCAGGATATACACATCTTTGCATCCTGAATCCAAATCCCATAGAGTTGGAACTTTGTGTCTTTCTGACTGTACACTAGTGTCTGGCACGTAGGAAGTAACCAATGAGTATTTCTCAATAAATGAATGGACAACTAAAACTGTCTCACAACTGATCTGTCTGCTTCCTGTATTCCCACCCTGTAAACTGCCCATCACACTGTAAATTTGATCACATCATTTCCACACTGAAAAGCATTTAGTGGCTCTGTCTAGGTTTTTTAAATATATATTTTATTTATTTATTTATATATTTTTATGCCCAGGTTAAAGTCTCCCATAATTTTTTAAACTTATTTTATTGTAATTTTTGCCATTACCATTTGTCCCCCTGTTTATTTATTTTTAGAGAGAGGGATAGGGAAGGAGAAAGAGAAGGAGAGAACATTGATGTGAGAAACATCAGTAGATTGCTTCTCATACACACCCTAACTGACGTTCTGAACCTGCAGCCCAGGCATGTACCCTGACCTGGAATTGAACCCGCAGCCTGTTGCTGTGGGACTACGTCCAACTAACTGAGCCACACTGGTTAGGGCTCTGTCTACAGTTCTTAAAATGACTGAGGTACCTTACACACAAGGCCTTGTAATCTGGGTGCTCCTTTTCTTACCAGCCGTATCTTTTCCTTTTTGAACCATACTGAATACTTTGAGTTTGTTTTGTGAAACATATTTTTTCCAGGCCTCTTTAAAAGCTGTCTGTAGGCTGGGAGCTCTCTTTCTCTTCTGTTGCCTGCCTAACTATTCATTCAGCAGATGTCAATTCTAGGATGTGTTTTTTAAAATTTTTTTATTTATTTATAGAGAGAGGGGAAGGGAGGGAGAAAGAGATGGAGAGAAACATGGATGTGTGGTTGCCTTTTGTGCAGCCTCTACTTGGGACCTGGCCCACAACCCAGGCATGTGCCCCGACTGGGAATTGAACCAGCAACCCTTTGGTTCACAGGCCAGCACTCAGTCCACTGAGCCACACCAGCCAGAGCTAGGATGCCTTTTATGAACACCAAGTGTGGATTGTGCTGTATGGATTGTGTTCATCTTACATCTTCCCATAGCATACCTTTCTTCCCCTTTCGTAGTACTTTAAAAAAACCTTTTTTTAAAAAAGATTTTATTTATTTATTTTTAGAGAGTGAGGAAGGAAAGGAGAAAGAGAGGGAGAGAAACATCAATGTGTGGTTGCCTCTCACCTCCTCCTGGGGACCAGGCCTGCAACCAGGCATGTGACCTGACTGGGAATTGAACCGGCGACCCTTTTGTTTTCAGGGCTGTGCTCAGTGCACTGAACTATACCAGCCAGGGCATCACTTCCAATGTTATAGCAAGCTAGCTTACTGCTTTAACTCTCTTAATACATGGCTGGGATCTGGTAGCTATTTAATAGATACTATTTGTTGGTTTGTTGGATGAATGGATGGATGATAGATGGATAAATATACTAAAGGTCAAATTGCTAAGCCTAACTATTTAAAATTCTCTTTTGTGCATTTAAGGTGTTATCCTTACTGTTGGTGCCAAGTTATGCAAAAAGTTCAATAAGTCCTTTGACTTATACAGAAAAGCCATGACTTCTGACTATAGGTATTTCAGACACTTCACCTACATTGTCCTATGCATAGTAGATACTGTAGAAATATTTGTGCGCTTAAAAAGTGAATACTAAGATCATTGAAACTACTGTCAGAAGTATTGTAGGGGTTACTTCTCATTTGCAAAGGTTGGGCTAGGTGATCTTAAAGTCATGTTAGCACCATGATTCTTGGATTATTTTAAACTTAATAGTGGTTTTCTGTTGTATTCTTATTTATTTTAGCCACAGATATTTGCTTCTAAGTTAATGGTTGAGAAATAAGTTGGTCCGTCTGAATAAATTTTCCATGCAAATGAAAGTTAAGTGCCAAAACTTAAATTTAACTATTTGCTTAGAATCTTTTGATAGACATTTGTAATTGGATACAGAAGTAGTACCCTGCAGTAAGTAACAAATAAAATGATTAGCAAAACAGCATTTACATTTAAAGGAAAACTTAATCTGAAGAAGAAAAATTTAATCGTGGGCACTGAAATCTATATGGGTTAAAAGCCTCTGCTAAGCTATTATGGTTTAAGTAAAAATTCTAATTGTAATGATCAATCCTCAATTTGAGTTTAATTTCAGTTACCTGTTGTCCTAGCCTCATTTTTTGGCATTGGCGGAGAGATTTACTGCTACTTGTTCAAGAACATACACCTTTTAAAAAGTTAAATAGTTTGTCAGAAGTGTGGAATCAAATAAACAGGCTTTTGTAAAGCCAGAGGGTAACTTTTTAAAAAGGCTATTGTTTCTCTCTGGTTCTATTATGAAAATAGTGAACTTAGACATGTTTGATGTCACTTGGGAAGCATTTGGTAGAACTTAGTCATTTGTCTGTCTGTTTACTTCTCTTTAAAGAATACTTTTGTGCTGGGATAGGATTTCAGGTAGTCATTTACTCAATTTTAATCTCAAATGTAGCTGAGGGACAAGTGGTGAACAAAAAGTTTTTAAATAGCTAAAACGAATGTCTCAGACTGCAGTGGAGTTCATGATCTTCGCCTATTGAAGAAACATTTAAAGACAAAGTACTTATTTACCATTATTATTATTATTATTATTACTACTACTACTACTACTACTACTACTACTACTACTACTTTAATCCTCACTGGAGGATATGTTTATTGTTTTTTGTTTGTTTGTGTGTTTGTTTTAAGAGAGAGAGAGGAAGGGAAGGAAGAAGACAGGGAAAGAGAAACATGTATTAGTTGCTTTCTGAACATGCCCTTAACCAGGGATCGAACCTGAAACCTTTTGGGTGTGTGGGAAGATGCTTCACACTTAAGTAAAATAGTTTCTTAGCCCTCAACAGGTTATAAACAGCAAAGTAAGAGGGTATTTTAATTTGAGATAAATGCTTATCCCATGGTAGGTATCTCTTCAGAAGGATACTGAAAATGACAAAAATCAATAGCGTGCAGTGGCCAAGGGCAAGGGCCATAGAGTCAGATTTCCTTAATTCAGATCCTGGCTCTGTTACTTCCCAGTTGAGTGATCATGGGCATATTTCTTAGCGCCAGCCCTTAATTTCTTAAATGTAAATAGAGATGAGAACAGTAACAATCTCATAGGATTGTTACAAGGATTATGCAAGAAAAATGAACCTTTTCAAAGCTCCAGGCATTTGGTTAATGCACACTAAATATTATCTGTATGTCTGACTTCTACCTACCTGTTCGTTCAACTCATTTATTCACTTATAAAATATCTGTAAATTAAACTCATGGGACTTAGAGTTAGGGGTACAAGAACAACTAGGCCAGGGTTCTATCCTTGAGGAGCTCTGAGTCGAGTGGTGGGGGCTGATGTAAATAGGGCAGCCCTAGGTAAGCATTCTAAACAAGCACTGTATGTATAAGGTGCTGAAAGCCTAACCCAAGCTGAGAGATGGCTTCGCAAAGATAGTGTGTCATAATATCTGGGTTATGTGTCACAGAGCCGAAATCTGTGTGATGTATTCAAACAGCTACAAAAATATGACATTTTTTATATGTTTGTGTAGTATTTATTAGTTTTCCATATACAGACATGCCTCGGTATTCATCAGCTTCAGAACTCGTCAAACCCTGTATCCATCACATTTTGATGAGAAAAAAGTGTTTAAGCATTTGGTGCTTGCTTGGGACTTGTAGCACTTGCTAGAACTTGTATGAGTCAGGACACGGTCCCCCAAGAGAAAATGCCTCGTCATCCTGTACTTGTCAGTTTCTGCACTTATGATGAGTTCCAGAACAAATTAACAAGTACTGAGATAACACTGTATTATTTAAAATATATACCAGTACTTCTGCCGCATAGGAGAGTGGCAAGAATTGAGGTTGAATAGATCAGGGGTCAGAAAGTAAAGGGCAGTGTTGTCAAATTAGGATTTTTATCTTGAAGGTGTCACATATGATAATGTAGTATGGGTTTTGTTTTGTTTTTTCATTAAATCCTCACCTGAGGATATGTTTACTGATTTTTAGAGAGAAGGGGGAAAAGGGGGTGGGGGAGAGAGAGAGAGAGAGAGAGAAGCATCAACATGAGAGATCGACCAGTTGCCTCCCCTAAAGGCCCCAACTGGAGATCCAACCTGCAGCCTACATAGGCGCCCTGACCAGGAATCAAATCCAACACCTTTGGTGTATGGGATGATGCTCTAACTGTTTAGCTGCCTGGCCAGGGCTGCAGTGTGGTTTTCAATCATGATTCACAGTGATTCAGAATGATGATTCTTACCACCAAATGGTATATTTTTTATGCGCTTCATTTTTAAAAATATTTTATTTATTTATAGAGAGAGGGGAAGGAGAAAGAGTGGGAGAGAAACATCAGTGTGTGGTTTCCTCTCATGTGTCCCCCACTAGGGACCTGGCCTGCAACCCAGGCATGTGCCCTGAGTGGGAATTGAACCGGCGACCCTTTGCTTCATAGGCCCGTGCTCAATCCACTGAGCTACACCAGCCAGGGCTATGTGCTTCATTTTGAATATATATACACATATATATAAATATATATGTGTATATATATATATATATATATATACACACACGCGCGCACGCACACACATACACTCTTTTTATTAAAATATGTTCAAATGTTTTGGTGCTTTAGTTTTTCTTAAAAGTATGCTTATGAAAATATGAAAAGCATGGCTATGGTTCTCAGTGATACTGGTCAACTAACAGTACTAATATCGTTGACTTTGGAAAATTTTCATTCCCCAAAAGACTGCTTTTTAGAAAAATAGACTATTTTTTTCTTCCTGTGAAAATTTCACTTTATATAGTTGCCACCATATTTCTTCCTTAAAAATATTTTTATTGAGGTAGAATATATGTAAAGGTTACCATTTTAACCATTTTTAAGTGTACTAAGTACACTCACATTTTTTTGCAACCATCATCACTCTTAATCTTCAGAACTTTTTTATCATCACAAACTGAAATTCCTTACCCATGAAGCAGTAACTCCACTATCTGTTCTCCTAACAACTGGAAACCACCATTCTGTGTTGTGTCCCCATGCGTTTCTTTCTTGGTATCTCATAAGTGGAACCATACAATATTTGCCCTTTGTGTCTTACTTATCTCACTTAGCATGTTTTCAGGGCTAATCCATTTTGTAGACTGCATCATAATTTCATTCCTGTTAAGCCTGAATAATATTCCATTATATGTAGTATATACAAGTCTCTTATATATATTATAGGATAGTTTTTTCTCCTTTTCTGTAGGTTGTCTTTTTACTTTCTTGATGATGTCCTTTGAAGCACAAAAGTTTTTAAGAGTTTGTTTATTTATTTTTAGAGAGGGGAAGGGAGGGAGAAAGAGCGATAATCAGTGTGTGGTTGCCTCTTATGCACCCCCTACTGGGGACCTGGCGCGCAACCCAGGCGTGTGCCCTGACTGGGAATTGAACTGGCAACCTTTCCGTTCGCAGGCCAGCACTCAATCCACTGAGCCACACCAGCGAGGGCAAGATTTTTAAATATACAATATTGTGTCATCTGCAAGTTGAGGTAGTTTTACTTCTTTCTTTCTAATCTAAACACCTTTATTTCATTTTCTTGGCTAATGCACTGACTAGAACCTCCAGTACAATATTGAATAGACATGGCGAGAGTGAAAATTTTGTCTTGTTCCTGAACTTAGGGGGAAAGTATTCAGTCTCTGGCTATTAAGTATGATGCTAGTTGCAGGGTTTTTGTAGATGCTCTTTATTTGTCAAATGCTCTTTCTGTAACTATTCAGATAAGCCTGTGTCAGAAGTACTGTTCAGGTACATTTTTAGGCAGTTGTGGCTTTTTTTAAAATCTGGAAAGATTTACTTTTGACAAGACAGAAGTGTAATTTGATAACTCAAGTTAAGTTTGAGTAGTATCAAATTAATCCTTAAAAGAGGCATATGTGTACACCAGTAGTGTATGAGTTATTTCTCTGTATTTGCCAACACTTGACACCATCAGAGATTTCGATTTCTGTTGC
>PVKM010027351.1:0-18814 GCA_004027735.1 Carollia perspicillata | reverse complement strand
TGAGCATCTTTTCATGTGTCTCTGAATCCTCTGTATGTCCTCCTTGGAGAAATGCCTGTCCAAGTCCTTTGCCCATTTTTTAATTGGGTTGCTTGTCTTCTTGGAGTGGAGTCGTGTAAGTTCTTTGTATATTTTGGAGATTAAACCCTTGTCTGAGGTATCATTGGCAAATATGTTTTCCCATATTGTTGTTTCTCTTGCAAAAATTTTTTTAAGTCTCTCATTTCTCATCTTGAAAATGCATAAATAAACCTACCTTATAGAATGGTTTGTGATACTCACGTGGGATAATGAAGTAAATAAAGCAATTCAAACAGTAATCATATAATTAATAACTATTACATTATTATTAAGTAATTTAGCCAAAATCATTCAGAGAATCTATCTCAGACAAAGGACTCAAATTCAGTTTCTTCCATTTCTACATCAGTGTTCATCTTCAAATGATCCAAAGAGCCTTCGCAACTAAGTCACTTTCTGTGTCAGTTAAGAATGCCCTTCGCACCCTGGCTGGTGTGGCTCATTGGATTGAGTACCAACCTGAGAACCCAGTCAGGGCACATGCCTGGGTTGTGGGCCAGGTCCCCGGCTGGGGGCGTGGGAGAGGCAACTGATTAATGTATCTCTCACACATTTATGTTTCTCTCCCTCTCTTTCTCCCTTCCCTTCTCTCTAAAAATAAATAAATAAAATCTTTTTAAAAAAGAATTTCATTTGCCTACTAATAACAGTAGCTTAAAGAACCTCATGGTGTATTCTCCCATATAAGGCCAAATAAAAGAAGCACAGCACTGGTAATGGGACTCCGTGAACCAAAGTCCTATTTTCCTGCCATCCTAAGCTCTTAGCTTTTATCCTCAAGGTCACAAGATAGCTGCTGCAGCTCCAGCCATCAGAAGAAAAGGAGTGGGAAAGAACAAGGCACTGCTTCCAAGAGAGTCAGTCTCCTTTCAAAAGATTTCCTGGAAGCTTCCTTTTGTGGCTTTTGCCACACCCCTGGCTTCAAGGGAAGTTGGACGATACCTGGTAAAGCCGGAGTTTTATTTACAAAAAGGGGAGAGTGGCTATTGCAAGGGTAATGAGCAGTCTCAACCTTTTTGCCACACTCTTCGAGATAACAGATTAAGTCACCTCTCGCATGTGCTTTGCATTCAGGATCCCTGGGAGAGTCTCTAGATGCTCCCCATCTATGCTGCAGCCGTCTCCAGGGCCCAGCCTGGTCTACGATGGGTATCTTACCATCCCTCCATGCCTGTCCTATGCCTTGATGCTAAGGCTACAAAGATCTTGCAGAAGGAAAGACTGAATGAAGGAGGGGCTGCTCTGGGTAGGCCCATGGCTTCCCTCGGTGCCCGTGGGTAGAGAGGTTGAATTCTTTTTCTTTTCTCTGATTAGAGCAACAACACTGAGATGACACCTTCATAAATCAATGTGAAGTCAAACTATGTCTCTTCTGCTCCGAACTAGCCAAAGGTGCCCCAGTTCTTTCATAGTAAAAGCCAAGATCCTTCACATTGACCTGCTAGGCCCCAGATGATCCCCACAGGGCACCTGTTCACTTCCCTTCTACTCACTCTTTCCCCCTCACTCAACTCTGCTCCTACCACAGCAGCCTCCTTGCTGTTCCTCCAACACATCAGGTACATTTCAACCTCAGGGCCTTTGCACTTGCTTTTCTCCTGCCTGGAATGCTCTTTCCCCAGCTATCCAAGTGGTTCCTCCCTCACCTCCTGTAAGGCTTTGTTTATAAACCACCTTCTCCTCTTTCCCTCCCTGGCTGCTCAGACATCAGCCGCCATCATGAATGACACAGGAACTACCTATACCAGGAAGTTCATGACTAACAGACAGCTTCAGCGGAAACAGATGGTCGTTGACGTCCTGCAAGGACGTCACCCTGCAAGGGCAGCAGTACCTAAGCCAGAAATTCGGGGAAAACCAGCTGAAACATACAAGAATACACCAGATGTCATCTTTGCATTTGGATTCAGAACCCGTTTTGGTGGTGGCAAGACCATTGGCTTTGGTGTAATGTATGATTCCCGGGATGACGCAAAGAAAAATGAACCCAAACCTAGACTTGCAAGACACGGCCTGGGTGAGGATCAGGAGACCTCGGGGAAACAGTGACAGGAACGCAGAGCAGGATGAAGACAGTCGGGGGCCCGGAGGCCAGCACTGGGGCTGCCAAGAGAAGAAGGGGAGGTTCTTCAGGGGCCTTCTCTGTGGTGGGGGGGCAGGTATTTCAGCAGAGGCTTGATAAGTTCAGAACTCTTTAGATAGATATATACATAGATAGATAGATCGATTGATCTATCCATCACCTTCCGACAAGGTTCACACTGACACACTATTGAAAATTGTAACCAACTGGGCACCCCCAACACTGTCACCCCTCTATCTGCAGATCCTCCATCCTCGTCTAACTTACTGTTCCCTTTCTGTGTTTATGATTTCATATTGCCATGCTACTACTCTCTTCTTTTGTTTGTGTATGTATTGTGAGGGCAGGGATTTGGGTCTGTTTGTTCCCAGCTGCACCCTCAGCACCTAGAACAGAGCCTGACACACACAGCAAAGACATCACAAATACTTGTTGGACAAATGTGCATATCAGTGTAGCTCTGTCTTGGAGCAAAACAGAATTGCCGATTAGGAAAGGCCATTGATGGGAAACGAAGAGATAGGAGTCTGAAGGAGCCACCAATAAAGAGAGAAGCAGCCGTACAAAGTCAGATCAAGAACACAGGCATTCTGAGAGCAGACAGAAAACCGACGCTCTGGGCTCGTGCTATACCTTCACGTGTGGAAACCCATTCTCTGCCCTATAGACAAGGGTTTTCATGCCCATTCGGTGGATGGCAAAGCTAATTACAGCGATCGTGAGTCCAGTCTCTCATACAGTCCAACTAAATGACTCAGACCTTAGTGATTCAACTCCTTAGCCCTGGCTCAAGCTCCCACAGCCAAAAGGAAAGAAAGCTTCTCCTCCAAACCAGCTGCCACTGTCATTCGTTGTTCATTTTCTTCCACCTACAGCTTCCTGTTGACTACGCCCCTCCTTCCGAGAGGCTCTTTGACTCCGCGGCTTTCAAAGCCCCCTTTCTCCCAGCGGTGGGCACTTTTCAGAGGGAGACAACCGCCATGCTGTTGAAAGCAGGAGAAAGGACTTCACATGAAAGAGCACAGTCAAGTTCAGACAATGTTGCTTTCCATTTATACGCCTCAACACCCACATTCAAGGGATGCCTAGGTGACGGGGCACTCAATAAATATTCTGCCCCTGAATTAGCTGCAAATGGTTTTTCTTCCTCTCCTAAATAATTTGGAAATGATTTTGCACATGCAACACAAAGAAAACAGTCCTTTTTCTTTCTGCTAACCATGAAAGTACACACTGCTTCCTAGAGCCTAATGAATGTGAAACGTGACCTTTTGCGAAATTTCTTGGCAGGTTAATTTATGATACTTGCGGATTCTAATGGATCGGGCAGTGCTGTTTACGGGTCTGATGAAGTATCCTTTGTCCGGAGTTGATGTGTTGTCCCAGGTCTACTTTAGTTCACTTCCCCCTTTCAATCTCTCTTTTACTCTAACTTTGTGCTTGGGTATTTCATCAGTCTTCCTGGGAAGGAAATATGAATATATTTATGAATTCTCAGTCCCTAAGTTGTCGCGCAGGCCGTATTAGCTTATTACTGTATCTCCAAGATAATTCTCCCCTCTCATCTCGCTACATCTGCGCCTTTGAGTTTAGGGAGCTCTCAGCTCAACCAAAATTACTTTTAATGTTTGGTTTGCCACGAGAGTTGCTTTGAGGGTTTCTGTCTTAACAGGTGTGTCTTCTCCTTGCATCCTTATTGCCTTTGCCTTTGTTCTTCGGTCTCAGGAAGACGGATCTCGTGAACTGGAATTAAACCCCAAGAGGTAGTTTCAGCCCTAAAATATAACTAAGCTTAATGAGCATGTAGATATATTCATGGAGGAGAAGCCATCTAATGAGTGTCAGTGATGCAGGGGGCTCGGGAGGCCCTTGACCCTGAGAAAGTACTATGCCCAAGTCAACCGTTAGTTACAGAGAAGTTCCAGGATATCATAGATTTTAGGCTTCCTTCTCCAGAGCCAAGTACAGTGCTTTGCCCACAGGAGGTGCCTGGTGCTCATTGACAGGAAGAAGGAAGATGGGCTAGCAAGGGAGGCAAGACAATACTCCCTCATACAATGACCCTTAAATCCTTTATCGGAGGCACCAGGACAAGAGTTTGAGCCCATCTCGTGATGTTCAGATGCTTCTAGTGGAGGTGCAGGGAGCTGCCAGCACCGCCTGGACTGTCACTACGTGAGAAGCTGTGACAGGTGCTAGGAACACCTTTCCCCCAGACCCACAGCTCCCTCGCTGCTGTCACACTAGGCGTGTGCATTGGCACTGGCCTTGCTGACTGCATCGTGGATGGCTTGGCGACTGCAGTGAGGACAGGAAGGAGCAGGTGACCAGAGCAGAGCCCCCCGACTGCTGAGCTGCGTCAAAGGCCCGGCTGAGGCCAAGAGTACGCAGACTTCACAGAGTTCCCTGAGGAGGGCTCTGGGCTTTCTCCAGATGCACTCTGCTGCCTGAGGAAGAGCCAGAGAAAGGGGACAAGTGAGTTTGTCCGAGGACGAGGAGTGGTGGAGCCAGAATGACACAGCATCCGGGCTAGGAACAGGGGCTCACGATCTCTGTTGCCACGTGGCCTCTGAGTTTTGTATTTGGGATATGTGAGTTTTATATCATGTATATGATTGGTGGGATGTTTTACCTCTTAGCCACGTTGGCATCAATTACATATATCTCAACTGTCTCTGTTCTCCCAAGAAGAAAATGGAATAAGCCAAGCAGAGCTCCTGGCCATCGTTCACAGCTTTGGAGGCTGCTCACCTCGTGAAGTGGTAACATTCTGGGATGCTGGAGTTGGATGCGCCTCACTTGTGAGATAAAGAGACAGATGTCATGCATCTGAGTAGTGTGATTTGAAGGGCAAAGGGAAAGCTGCATAGCATCCCTACCCCCGTGCCTTCTGTCAGCTGCCATAGTTCCTGAAATGTCCCTGTTATCCACGGCTTGGGTTTACTGTGTGGGAAAACTAATCAAGCACACTTTAACCTGTGGGGAGTCCTGCAGCACAGGTGGTGCAAAAAACTTAAGAATCAGACCAAGTTGAGTTCAGATCCCAGCTCTTGTTCTAAGCAATGGGATACTCGGCAAATTACTAAAATCCCAAAGACTCTGATTCCTTATTTGTAGAAATGTGAATTCTATCAGCCTCGTAGGGTCATCATAAGGAAGGATTGGCCAACATGTCACACAGAGTCTGACACACAGTGGGGACTCAGGAAATGTTCCTTGTTTTTATACTGGGAATCAGACCTGAAATCTTTTGGTACATGGGATGATGCCCCAACCACCTGAGTTACCCGGCTAGGGCTTTACTTGTATTGTTATGAAAGTATAGTAAGAAAAACATTGGACAAGTACCAAGAGCCATGGGTTCTAGTCCTTGTCTTCCATTAATGAGCTATGTGGCCTTTTTACAGTCACTTTACTGCTCTCGGCTTCAGTTTCCAGAGAGACTTGAACTTCATTCATTCACTCAACAAGTGCTATTGAGCTGCTGACATGCACCAGGTACTGTTCATCTGCTTGCATGATCAATACATTAATAAACGCACATGTGAGACAGTGGTAACTAATAAGCAGATAATTAAAACACAGTCTTATGATGGAGAGACCCTGGATGGCCACTGCAGACAGGATAGTCATGGAAGACCTACGTGAGGAGGTAACATTTGTGCCGAGGTCTCCAGCAACAAGAAGGGAGCCCACCATAGGAATGGCAAGAAGAGACACTGTACAGGCAGAAGAGAAACAGAAGATGCAAAGGCTCCCCCAAAAATCAAGCTCAGATGGCTTCTGAAGTTCTTTCTTAGCCCGACAGTCTTTATCTTAAGTTCTCCATGACTTTTGTGTATGACATTGGGACAAGGCAAGTAATAGTTCTAGTGGGCTGATTACTCTTACTAATTGGTGGAGAGTGCGGTAGTTGGACCAGCTCTGGTAGTGCCCAATAGAGCAAGGGGGAAAATCAGAACCAAAAGTGGAAGAGGAAAAGGATGGCTAAAAAAGCCAAGAAATAATTGGGTGGTGGGCTCAAAGGGGTCTTGTGAGCACTGCGGCCAGCTTCCTTCTAGAGCAGCCGGCATACCCTTATCATAAGACCTGGAGAAACGGTGACAGAAGCTGGTTGCTTGGACAGTTGGATGCTTTTCTGAGACCCCTTGACAAAGCTGAGGTAGAACTAAGTCAGGAGGAAACTTCTTGAATGAACATAGAATAAGTCCATGCAAATGGCCAACAAAGATATGAGAAGATGCTCAATTTCACTAACTATGAGGGAAATGCAAATCAAAGCTACAATGAAATACCACCTCACACCTGTTAGCATGGCTATTATCAACAAGACAGGGACGGACGAGTGTTGGAGAGGATGTGGAGAAAAAGGAGCCCTCACTCACTGCAGGTGGGAATATAAACCAATGAGGCTGCTATGGAAAACAGTATGGTGGTTCCTCAAAAAATTACGACTAGAGTATGTATGACCCAGAAACATTTCTTCTGGGTAGCCCCTTAAAAAATGCCAAAACATTTATTTACAAAAATATGCACCACTGTGTCCATTGAGCATCATTCATGGAGGCCAAGACATAGAAACAGCATAGAAATAGTCCTTTGATAGATGCTTGGATAAAGATGTGGTCTCTGTATGCGATGGAATACTACTCAGCCACAAGAAAAGGTGAAATACTGTCATTTGTGACAACATGGATGGATCTTGAAAGTATTATGCTAAGTGAAACAAATCAGATAAAAAGTTAAGAACCATATGATTTTATTCCTTATGTGGGATACAAAACTGAAAGCAACAAATGAACAAGACAAACAAGAACCCAAAGACACCACAGACAACAGTATGGTGGTCACTAGAGGGACAGGTGTGTAGTAGGGCAGTAAAGAGAGTCAAATACATGGTGACAGAAAGAGATTTGACGTTGGGTGGTGAACACACAGTGCAATACACAGATGATGCATTACAGAATCATAAACCTCTATCATTTTATTAGCTAATGTCACCCCTATAAATTTAAGTAAAAAAAAGAAGTAAAAGTCTAATCTAGGAAAATACTAACCTCTGATGAGAGAATGGATATATTCATTCACTCATTTACCCTCCTAGGCCTTGTTCTAGTCACCAGGGCTGCATCATTGAACAAAAAAGACAAAAATCTCTAGCTTACATTCCAGTGGGGGAGACAGGTGGGTAGTGCGGGGCCAAGGTATTTAATTTGGACAAATTCAGACCCTTTATTTGCTCTAAATACTGAGTGACTAATCAGTGCCTAGTACTGGTTATTTTGAATTACCCATTGTTCCTTTTAATAAATTCCCTTTCTTATTAAATTAACCAGATTTGATTTCTGTTGCCAAAACTAAGAACTATGACCACTACACTTAAAAAACCCTTTGTCCCAATTTGCCTATATGATAAGCTAGTTTTTCTACAGTTAAAAGAAAACACTTAGTGGCTTAAAATGACAATAATTTCTATCTTAATCACACTTCTTGTGCATCAGGTTGACTAGCTTTTCCCAAGAGAAATTCAAAAGTATTTTGAACTGAATAAGAATGTACTAACATCAATGTTTCTCTTCCTCTCTTTCTCCCTCCCTTCCCCTTTCTCTAAAATAAATAAAATCATTATATATATATTTATATTTAAATGTTTATATATATTTAAATGTGTATATATACATATATATATATACACATACATACATATATATAGATACACATTTAAATTTGTGGTATGTACCAAAAGCAAATTTTATAAGAAAATTTATAACAATGAATGTATTTTTTAAAAAAAGGATACCTAAAATCAATCACTAAACTTTCCCCTTAGGGAATTAAAGAGATAACATAAACCTAAAGATGGAGAATAAGAGAAATAATAAAATTAGAGCAGAAATCAATGAAATTAAAAAGAAATCAATAGAGAAAGTCAACAAAACCAAAGCTGATTCTTTCAAAAAATCAATAAAACTGATAAGGCTCTATCTAGGCAGGCTAACCAAGAAAAGAGAAAAAAGATTCCAATTGCTAATAATCAGAAATGAAAGAAGGGTTATCACTAGTCATCCCATGGACATTAAAAGCATAATAAAGGAATATCATGAATAACTCTATGCCCACAAATTTGACAACTTATTTGAAATGGACTAATTCATTCAAAAATATAAACTACCAGTACTCACACAAGGGGTAGATAACATATATATACTTATAATATGTATCAAAGAAATTAAATCAATAATTAATAACCTTCCAAAAAAGAAAGAACCAGGTCCAGAGGGTTTTGCTGGTGAATTCTATCAAACATTTAAGAAAGAAATGATACCAATTCTCTATCATCTCTTCCAGAAAATAAAACTTGTTCTATGAGGTCAGCACAGCCATAGCACCAAAACAAAATAAAAGCTTTACAAGCAAGAAAAATGACAGACAAATATTACTCATGAACATAAATGTAAAACTGCTCAACAAAGTATTAGAAAATCAAATCCAACAATGTATAAAAAGAACTATACCCAAGATCAAGTGGGATCTATTCCAGATATGCAAGGCTGGTTCAACACTCAAAAATCAGTTAATATAACCAACTAATGTAAATATCAACAGGCTGAAGACAAAAAAATTTATAGGATCATATCAATGGGTTGAAAATAAAAGCATTTGACAAAATCCAACACTGATTCAGAACAGAAGCCCTCAGCAAACTAAGAACAGAGGACAACTTCCTTAACCCGATAAAGAACATCTACAAGCCCCCACAGTTCATGGTACACTTAAAGGGAGAACTAGATGTTTTCCTCCTAAGATCCAAAACAAGAAATGGATATCTCCTCTCACACTCTATTCAGAATCATACTGAAGACCTAGCTAACTAAGTACGACAAGAAAAGGACATCAAATTAATGTAGAAAAAAGGAAGAAATAAAGCTGTTTTTGTTTGCAGATGACATGATTGTTTATGTAGAAAATCCCAAAGAATTGACAAAAAAGATCTCTGGAACTAATAAGCAACTATAGGAAAGTTTCAGGATAATAGGTTAGTATACAAAACTTAATCATTTTCCTTTATACCTGCAATGAAACTTCAGAATTTGAGATTAAAAACACATCATCATTTATATAAGCACCAAAAAATAAATACTTAGTTACAGAACCTATGCAAAAAAAATGATAAAATTCTGATGAAATAAAGCAAACATCTAAATAAATGGAGAAACATTCCATGTTTGTGGATAGAAAGATTCATTACAGTTAAGATGTCAATTTTTCCCAATCTGATCATAGATTTGATATAATCTTAAAATCCTAGCCAGTTATTTGTGGATATCAACAAAAGGATTCTCAAGTTTATACAGAAAGGCAAAAGACACAGAATGACCAACACAACACTGAAGAACAACGAAGTCCAAAAGAACTACTCCAGCGGTGAAGCAATCAAGGCAGTGTTGCCCTGGAGGAGAAACAGGCTCAGTAGATCAATGGAATACAGTGGAGACCAGAAATAGACCCACACAGACATAGGCTACTGGTCTTTGACAAAGGAGCAAAGAAAATTCCAAAAAAACAATAGTCTCTTCAACAAATGGTACCGGAACAATTGGACATCCTTATGTAAAAACCTAATCTACATTTCACAAAAATGAATTCAAAAATAATTTAGGATCATAGACTTAAATGTAAAAGGAAAAACTATAAAACTTCTCGAAGATAACATCGAAGAAAATCTACGTGACCTTGGGTTTGAAGATGAGTTTTCAGAGACAACCACAAGAGTGCAATACATAAAGAAAAAAAATGGACAAGTTAGACTTTGTTGAAATTAAAAACTATGATATGCAAGACAGTTAGAAATAAAAGGACTGTTGTGGAAAAACAAACTCTGACACAATGTGGGGTCAACAGACTGAGCGCTTTATTAACGCATGGGGACACAGAGGAGACAGCCTCCAAATTCTGGGTGCTAAGGAGGGGTCAGGTGGGTGGTTAAATACCTTCGTAACAAAGTGGGGAGAGGAGGGGTCACGCGGCACAAGCAGGGAGCAGGAGCGTGGGAGCCAAGGACACAGAAGCAGAGGGCACAAATTATCCGGGGCCCGGGACAAAGAGATAGCAGGAGATTAACTGGGTCCGAGACAGGGAGTCGACTAGTCAGTAGGTGGTCAGCAGCGGGGAGTTATCAGAGGTCCGGAACAGAGAGCCAGCTTTAACTTCTACGACAGGACAAGCCACAGTTTGGGAGAACATACTTATAAAACATCATCTGATAAAGTCCTTGAATCCCAAACAGAAAAAGAGCTCTTAAAATTCAACCATAAGTAAACAACCCAATTAGAAAATGGGCAAAAGATCTCAACAGACATTTCAACAGAGAATATACGCAGACGACGAACAAGCATATGAACAGATGCTCAGCACCACATGTTAGTAGGGCACTGAAAGTTCAAACAACAATGAGATACCACCACACACCCGTTAGAATGGCTGGACTCGGGAAGGAACCTGACAGCACCAGACGCCGGAGAGGATGCAGACAACAGGAACTCTCCCCGTCATTGCTGGTGGGAATGCAAAATGGTACAGCCCCTCTGGGTGACAGTCGGCAGTTTCTCACAAAGCTAAACACAGTTTTACTCTACGATCCAGCAGCTGCACCCCCAGGTATTTACCAAACTGAACTGAAAACTCACGTCCACACAAAACCTGCACAACGATGTTTATGGCAGCCTTATTCACAATTGCCAAAAACTGGAAGCACCCAAAATGTCCTTCAATAGGTGAATGAATAAGCAAACTGCATTCCATAGAATGGAATATCATTCAGCAATAAAACTACGTACGTGAGCTACAAAGTCATGAAAAGACATGGAGGACATTTAAATGCACACTGCTAAGTGAAAAAAAGCCAGTTTGAAAAGGTTGCATGCTATATGATTCTAACAGTATACCATTCTGCAAAAGGAAAAAAACCACAGAGACATTAAAAATACCACTGATTGCCAGGGGCTTAGGGCAAGGGGGCAGGAAAAAATAGGTGAAGCACAGGACTTGTAGGGCAACAAAACTATTCTGGATGATGGCAGAGTGACGGATGCATGACATGCACTTGTCAAAACCTGTAAAACTGTACAAGGCAAAGAGTCAATCTTAATGTAAAATAGAGACTTTACTTAATAATAATATATCAATATCGGCTCATTAATTGTGACAAATATACCACACGAATGCCTGATGTTGATGAAAGAGGAAACTGGGAGGGAGGATGTTACATGGAACTCGCTCAACTATCGTCTCAATTCTCTAAATCTAGAACTGTGCTAAAAAATAAAGTTGATTGATTTTTTAAAAATACCTTACTGGCTTAAAACAATGGTTTCTTTGCCACTCGGCCTCATGTCTATGTCAGGGTGGCTGCCTTTTCCTCACTGGGAACGGCCTGTTTGAAGGAGCCTCGCTACCTTGAATATCAGCAGGCACCATGGCAGAAATAATATAGAAAAGCATGCTATGCTTCTTAAAGCTTTTCCCCAGATGCATACTCACATTTCACTCTGAGCAAGTCACTTAGCCACGCCTCCCTTCAAGGAGTGAGTAAGGAGCTCCTACCATGTGCCCAGAAAAGAAGAATCGAAATACCAGACACCAGTGCTAATGCCTACTACTCTCTGCTTCCTCCTTCATTGCCTGTGGCCCAACACCCCCAGAGACACCTGTGCGCAGTGAACCTTGGGGCCAGTGGGTCGGGAAATACTGGCTGCTCCAAGACAGCGTCCCTGCGCGCCCACACGTCCCTGCCAGTGGCATTGCTCCACCTCAAGCAAGCTCCGCCTGCGTAATTGCTTTTACACTCTGAAGTCCCTGCAGAAAAACTTAGCTTTTTAAGGAAGATCTGCCCTGGCCTCATACCCTCAGTACCAATTTACAAGAGGGAAGAAGTCTGACGAGAGACAAAAAGAAGGTGGAGAGAAGTGTGACTCAAAAGGCCTTTAGAGGTAAAAAGATCAAGGATCCTGGACACCAGATTTCACTCCACTGAGCGTTGCTCACAGCAAGCTATTTGACCTGTCTCTTCACCGGCCGCCACCAAAGCAGATGGCAGGGTACAAAAGGACGCCTGAGTTGTACAGAATTACAAAGTTTTGTTCTGTTCATGGTGGCCAGGAATGCCTTGAGCATTCTAAAGCTGGGATAAGTGGAAGAAAAGGTATCACTAAGGACTACTTGAAGGGTGTATGACCAAAATTTAACTCCAGTCAGTTTAACACAAACGGAATGAACTGGTCTGTATAACCAGGAAGTTATACGGACTTTGTATGGTCTGTATGTACTATAGTTTGTATAGTCTGTATAAACCTGCCCTTTGGAGGGCAGGTCTCATTTCAGAAATGTCTAGATTCAGAGGTTGATTTGAACGATGTCGTTAGTTCTCTCCTCTCTCTCTCTCTCTGTCTCAATTTTGCTTTTCTGTGTTGATCTCATTCTCAGGTAACTTTCCCCATATGCCACAATATTGGCCACCTGTACCTGTAAACGTAGTGTAAATTCAATTCATGCCACACAAGTAGTTCCTGCAGGAAGAGAGAGAGACAGAGAGACAGAGGGTACTTCTGCCAGTGGTTCCAACAAAAGTACCCGAAGGAAGCTGACTGATCCAGGCTAGCTCACACGGTCATCTTTGAAGCAATGGCCATGACCACTGTATTCTGATCTCACTGGTTCAACATGGAATAGGCTTCTTGTTAGAAAAGGAATTTGTTTCTATAGGAGTGGAGAAAGAGAAGAGACCCATGCTGTACAGCCTATCACAGTGGGGAGACAGGCTTATACAAACACACATGCACACACACTCAGACAGACTGTATGTCCTCGAACTGCACATCCTGAAAATGGATTATGGCTCCAGAACGTCTCAGGCTGAAGGCAATAGCATTGCTTCTCCAGAGCTGCTCTCCTGCTCCCATCCTCCATGAAGGAGACATTTACTGTGGATACTCTTTCAGCCACTCGTTGGTTGAACACCTTAGTGACATTCATACCCACCCCATCCCTCACTAGAGCCTGTGAGTACCTTAAAGAAAATGTTGGTCTGAACCTTTCTTTGCCTTCCATCATGTGGTCCAGGAATAGTCATTCGGACAGAGTTGAATGGATGCCTGGATCTATGGCTCCAAGGATAGACAGAACAAGGAGTTTCTAAGAAAGCAAAAGACATGGTTGCTGACTCCAGGATATTTTTATTTTGTCAAGAGCAACTAGAATACCATTTAACAGGACAGAACTGATGTACAAATAAAAGCAGCAAACAAACATAAATTTGAACCTAATAGCCCTCAGAGGATGCCAAGTAAAACCAAGCAAAGTCAGGTCGTCACAGTTATGGAGTTTACTTAGTGACAGCTTTTGCTTCTTGTCATGTGTGCTGAGATCCTGACCACTCTCAGTAACATGATCCTCAAAGGAGAGGGGCACATGGTGGAGGCAGAGAGCAGCTTGGGTTGGAAGGGCCCATGGCACTTGGATTAGTGCTGAGGAACAAGCCCTGGGGCTCTGATTCCTGCCAGGGTCTAGAACAGCAGAGGCTGCCTGCCTTCCCTGGCCACCAGTGCCCAACTCATCTCAAACGTCTTCCATCTGGGCACAGGGAATTTCTCCATTCACAGAGAGCAGAAGTCCCTCCAATCCTTCCCCTTCTGACATATGCAGCCTGCACATTAGCATGGTAATGTCTCATGCCATTAGTGAATAACGTGCTGAATAATTAGGCTATGAAAATCTAACGGCAGGGATTTTTGTTTTATTAGCAATTTTCCATCCTATTGTGTTAATTTCATCTCATGTCAGCCGGCTTTCTAAGTAAACAATGATCACAGACAGACATCAGTTCCCAGCATATTGTGCTGCCGTGGGTGACTTAACAGACCAGAAAATGGCTTAAGTTGCCTTTTGTCTTGCAGTCTCTGCCTTCTGTTGATGTCACAATATCTGTAGTCTCTGGCCTATGGCCCTGAAATACTCATTTCCTTTTTGTCTGTGTGTGTCTGCCTCTGCCCGTCTGTTCTCAGTCTATCTCCATGTCCATCCTTGCTTCTCTTCTTCCCTTTCCGCCACCGCCTCTCCCACACCTCTGTACATCTACCTGTAGTGATATTGTACTTGTCCGGAACCTCAGTCTGACTATTTGAAGAATTTTCACATCCATCTTGCATTCTCTCTCCAGCCCCTTTATTTTCCCCACATACCTTCTTTCATTTCTTTCACGTTCCTCCCAACTTATCTGCTCTTCCTTCCATTCAACTATCTTCTCATCACTCCTTCCTCCTCCCCCTCGTGCCATCCCCATTCTCCCTAGCTCCTGAAATGCTATCTCACCGCCTTCCGCCCCCCGACCAACTCATTTCTCCTTCCTGCTCGCAGAGATTTCTGGCTGACAGATGATTAATATTTGGCCCAACCATGTTGGAAAGTTTAATGCTTTTTCTGCGATATCCCCACAGTCATCAAACATCTGCAAGTTTTTCACGGAGCTGAGAAAAACTTCTGTTACTTAGGATATCGATGCTATCCAAGTTACAAAAGCAGCTGCCAAGTCCCTGAGAAAGATGGTGGGGACAGATAGTGGCAGCATTTACCTGGGTCACCATGTGGGACAGAGGTGGTAGGGGAGGGGTCATGCTAAACAAGGGCCCTTCTTCCATTTTCTTCCTTTCTCTCTGACTCCAGGAGAGCCTACATCTGTGTTCCTCCAAGGCTGGATAGCGCTAACGCAAATATCCAGGCCAAAGAACTGGAACAATGAGGTAATATCTACTTTTTAAAAGATATGGCCAAATGCCAATATCTCAAGTGTTTGATATATGTATCCATACAAGGCCAATAGCCTGGCAGGCTGCCATCAGGGGCAACCGTTTGATACAAGCCAGAGCAATCCACAGTTTTTGTAATTAACCCACAAAGCTACTACTCCTGCTAAGAAGCATAAGTACTATCTCTTTATTTCACCCACCCTTGACTCCTCATTATTCAGTCACATTTCTCCACCCCTCCTCGATAATGCCCAATGCATAGGTGGCTATTTGACTTCTTTAAAAATCAACTGCCTTAACAGATGAGATTTTACTCCCACAAAGCCTGGCATGACTCTTGTGCAAAAGAGGTCCAGAAAAGGTACAAGGAGTTTTGAAAAGCACCAAGACCCAAGAGGATCTGACATTTTTGTGAACCTGTCATGTACCCAGAACCATGTAGTAGAAAGTACAAAAAAAAGACTAGCTTCTGTGACCTCAAGAAAATGTTGACTAGATAAAAGAATAAGACTAGGTGACTATTAGATTGTGTGAAATGAGCTACACACATAATTGTACTTCAAAGAAGAAATGGTTAATGTGGTTTCAGGAAGTCAGTGGTGATTTAAATCAGATTTTAAACATTCCTGAGTGGGGAAACAAAACAATCAAAGCACAAAGGTGGTTTGTGATCACACGGTCTAGGGTCACGGAAAAGGCAGCCTTGCTGATGTGAACAGTAATTGCTGCTGGGCAGCAGGAGGCCGCTGGGTGCTCATAGCTGTCATCTGGCACAGCTACCTAGCAAGCATCACCCCAGGGTTGGATCAGTAGGGCCATTATGTTTAGTTCACCACGGACCAATCTTAGAATAAGAAATGGGCTAGTCAACCCTCGCTCCTGCCACACCTTCTATATTTCAGCTCTCACCATCTGTCCACATCAATATCCTGCATCAGACACACAAACACCCCCAACGCTGACTGCTGCACCAGCTAAAATCGCCAGCCACAGCCGACTTCTCCCAGCATTCAGCGCATCAGCATTCAGCACCATGGCCAGCGCCTGAGGCAGCAGAAGGGAGAGAAACCTGGAAGGGGCAGCAAGGAAAATATTTTCTCTGTATCCAGCCATGAGGGCTCTGGCTTTTTCTCTTCTTTCTGACGCTTCTTTTCTATCGTCTACTCAAGGCCATGTATCTCACTGTTCGTAAAGACTGTCTATGTTATATTAACATATTTACTGATTAACCAGTAGACGAAGAGAAAGAAAAACACCCCATCCCTCCACCGCACACATACATAGCTCACTCCCCTCTCTAAGAAGCTGATTGCATTTGAAAACAACTACAAACTCCTTCCCATCCTCTGCCATTGGTGACTAAGAGAGCTTGGGACTGTGAGACCTGACTTAGTCATTAATGTGCTGTTATCTCCCTGGCCTCTGTATTCAAATCTGAAAAATGGGGGGGCTGGGGGGGCAGGAAGGATAAATGAAATCATGTCTTCTCCACCATCAGAACTCCCTAAAGAAAGTATGATATGCATGCAAGGTTGTGTTAATTAATGACATATCCAGGTGTTTTCTCAAGTTTTGAACTAGTATTGAAAGGTAATGATTAACTGTTTCCTCTCCTCAAGTTTACACTAAGCAGCATGTCCTGGCATTAAAGGGATGATCTCTCATTATTATCTGGATTTTCACCACTTTCATTGGCTTCTTGATCATAGGAGATATGTTAAGTCAATTGGACCCAAGAATATAAATTGATTTCCCTGTTTGGCGATGATCACTTCTCTCTCCCCCCGCACCTCCCTCTCCCCACCCAACTCTCTGTTGAGTTGATACAGGCAACACCTCAACAGCTGCCGCCCGAACAGCCACAGCAGCAATAGGCAGCAGCAGCTTCAGCAGCCTCAGCAGCAGCAGTGAGCAGAGCATCAGGAGCTTTCCCTTCTCTTCGTCTCAGGAAGTGAGAATGAGAAAAGCTGTGCCAAGTGATGGGGAGGGGCTGGCTGATTCAGAGTCTCAGCTCTTCTCCAAGAGCCTGGCACTGGGCACAAGAGTTGCCATGAGCACACATACCAACAGGGCAGCTTCCAGCTGGCATGAGGACCTGTACCCTCAGCACTGTTGGGAAGAGCTGGGAGGGAGGGGCCAGAGCCAGCCTCTAGACAGAGCTGAGATGCAGCCTCTTTAAGAATGGGGAATCTCAAAGCCATAAGGTGGCACCACAGAGCTGGACACCATCTCTAGCTAGGAAATCCTTCTGTCCTTGAGAGACAGGGAGGGAGAATCCTTTCCTGAAGGTCACACAGTTGATGGAAAGAAAAGGCCAAGTTTCTCAAAGGACTCAGGCTCTGCTTCAGAAAGCTGGAAACAGAGACAGTCAGTAAATAAACCAAGGCCCCAAAGTAAACAGATTCCCTGAACCCTCTGGGCACTGCCAACCTGAGCTATACTTCCAGACAAAGCACCCAACCAATAGTACGTGCCCTCACAGTACATAGCGTTTGGAGAACGTATTAGATTTGGAAAAGCCTTCTAGAAAAGGCTTTAAGTGTCCGTACCTTTGCCCAAGATTGCAGACCCTGCTCCCCATTGATGCACCTCCAGCGGATGTAACCCCCAGCACCTCTTTGGCTCAGGCGGCTGTTCCACACCTTTCCCCAACATCGCATCCCTGGGACTTCGGGCTCCAGGAGAGGTTTCCCAGCCCCTCCCCTGACCTAAATCTAGCCAAGATGCCCCCTCTGCTCTCCTAGCAGGAACTCTGCTAAAATGTCTGGGAAGCAGGCACCCAGTGCAAGGTGAAGGAAGGAGAATATGAACGTGTCTCTGATAAACAAGCAGTGGCCCCAAGACAGGCAGGAGCTAACAGCAAGCTCTGGGACCTAACGACCAAGGTCCAAGAGCTGGTTCCATTCCCACCAGCTGCGTATTCTTGCACACCTCATTTACCCTCTGTGCCTCAGCTGCCCCATCCACAAATCGAAGACCATAACAACAACACTGATGCCCAAAAAATGTTGAAGGGCTCAGGTGAGAGCATGCAGGCAGTGCCTACCAGGTGCCCTAGTGACTATGCAGAACAAATAGTACTATAATGGGAGGTGCGAATGTCCACTGGATTTCTGGAGGCCTGCAGTCAAGGCCGTGGTTTTGAAGCATAGTGATATAGGGGACAAGCCCTTGCTATACCACTGGGGAAATTTCCTAAAAGAAATATGCCTGTGGACACACAACCCCAGCTGACTCAGGATTCCCATTCTCTTCCTGAAATGCCCTTTCTTCCTCCGGTCACCTTTTGTAATGTCTTAAAGTCCTGGACCGGAGGGGCCCACAGGGTTTACATCGACTTTGGGCCCCTTGGTGAAATCAGACCCTTAAGAAAAGCAGGCAGGAGATGCAGGTGGATGACTCCTTTCCTTTACTCCCCCTCCCCCATGACTCTGCAGAGCCGGCATCTTCCTCCCCCAGGTCCCCAACACCTGTTGGTTTAAACACCAAGTCTTCTCCCATACCCAGCCTTCCTTCCAACCTGGGATCTCCTCCCAAGCACATCCCTGCACCTGTATTTGTTAATCAAGCCGTGGAGGATGTAGTAATTGCCCAGCAGAAAACACGGGTGCAGATGTTAGGGAGTGCTGGGGCAAAAGTGCTAAATGAGATTCTTGTTTTCCAAACAGAGCCCGAGACTTAATTACAGCCTTTCCAAGTGCTTATTAAAAACCCTTATTTTTTTCTTATTGTTTTCCTGCATAGTGCATATTGAATCAGCCACTGCTGTTGTCTTGTTTTTGGAGCGTTCATAAAAAGAACCGATGTGGAAAATTGCAAACACAGATTGTACCCAAACAATATCTTCTCC
>PVKM010027350.1:0-18829 GCA_004027735.1 Carollia perspicillata | reverse complement strand
AACACTGTAGAAGGGCACTGGCTATTCGGTTATTTACTTTTTGTTGGCCACGCTTCCAACACCGCCACCCACCAGCCAAGCGCCAGCGTGGCTTCAGGGGCAGCTGCCGAGCCCGGAGCTCCCGCGGCCCGGCCATGGCCGGCAGAGCTACCGCAGTGCCATTCCCGCGCCCGGTCGAACTGAAAACAGGGCCCTTGAACCTCTCCGTAATAAAATGTTTGGAGTAACTAAAACTGTAATACAAAACGTGTTATTTGGACCTGTAACCCAGAAGTTCATTCACTAATGGTAATGCCTGGCTTCAGCCAAAAGTTGGCTTTAACACACAGCTGTTCAACGTCAGGCCACCGTGAGCATTCCCTGCAGCTCCCCGCTTCCTTCCCTGAGCCCAGCTCGGCAAGAAGTAGTAGCCCCTCCCCAAGGAAGTCTATGCAGAGAGCCTGCACAGTGGTCAAAGACCCGCTCCAGTCCAGCCCCCACAACGTCTCCCTCGGTGGTAAGCTCCTACCATTGCACGTTAAGCGGATGTCTGCCCCATCATGCTCTGCACACCCAGCCGGCCTTTCTGCCGTTCCAGCCCGGGGCCCCGCCCATGACCTTGGCCACAGCGGCTCCCCTGCCAGGCCCCTGTGCAGAGGCTGCAGCTGTGCTCTGCACCCCTGCCCAGCTCACAGGTCCAGGTTTCGCCCCACTGTCTTCTCATTTCCCTCAAGCTGGTCTCCCACCCCCATGGCAGACAGATCCGTCCTTGTGGGGAAGCCTGAGGGACAGACCCACAGGCTTGTCTTCGTCTTGGATGTGACATTTTCTACATTTTTACTGACCTCTAGGATGGAAAACGCTGTGAACTGGGAGTGCTCAGTGTCTTCCTTACATCGCACCAACATCGGAAGAAAAGCTAATTCTCCCACATCCGGGGTCCCCACCAGACCCAGAAGGAGAGCTGTGGGCTCTCCCGGGCAAGGCCTCAGGGCCACTCGGACCCTGTTACAGGGCCCAGCGCACCGTTCTGCTGGTCAGGCCGCCGCCTCAGACGTGCTCCCACCTGCCACTGTGCAGGCTTGCCTGTGCCACCTACAGCAGCAAACATGCCAGCGTAATTAATGTCTTAACAACTTATTACAATCCTCAGATAATTAATCACAAAAGCCAAACATGCTGTCTCATCCTCCTAATGTGCTAATGCTCTAATTATTACGCCTCAATTAAGAGGAAGTCGGTGCTCCTTGCTTAGAAGTGCATGGTTAATAAGGGCTCCTTCATGGCGCCAGCAAACAGCCCCAGGTCCAGGCCGGGAGGAGGCGGGGAGGCCTTCACCACGGAGCTGTGTAGGCAGCTTCCGCCGAGAAACTGGCAGCTTCCTCTTCTGGAATGTCATCCTTGGACGAACGCTGAGTTCTGAGAATCTACCAGGGCTTCGAGATATCTCCCGGATGGGGAGAAACTGTTCCAAGGGAAGGTGTAAGTCGGTGCTGGCACATGTGTGTGAGCTTCTGGGGATTGCGAGCTAGAGAACAGTCATTCCCTTGAAGAGATTCGTGCATGAGTGAGTGTGGTCCGTGTGACTGGCTCCCTCCTGGAAAACCCACGACCTGGTGTGCTTAAGATACAGGGAGGGGGCTCAAGGAGCAATGTGTCTCCCTCTAAGTGAGATGACCATTGCCCCCAAATGTGTTTAACAGTGCTTTCCTGTTTTTGAAATATATTTTACAGTTATTTCAAATGGATTTTATGTTGTTACCCAGGATATACACATCCATAAATACACAACACTGAAATCAAGTTTCCCCCAAATAAAACCAGCATTTGTGATGGCATTTTGATATTTGATGGTCTATTTTATTCCATTTTTAACATGCCAGTTGCAACTCACAACACTGGTCTCATAACCCCCTAACGTATCTCAATCTGGTGGAGAAGAACCCTGTTCTAGAAGCTGCACAGCCCATAAGGAGGCTCCCCTTCGTCTCAGCCTCTCCAATCAGTGACTGAGGCTAAGATCTGGCTTCCTAGTCCTGAGGGTCATTTATCAACTAAGCAACAAATACTTAATGAGAGCACACATGTCCCTCCACCTCCTGGAGCTCTGTCCATCTGCCTCCTTATCTGGCTATTTAGAATCAGTGACAGGTCAAAAATGACAGGTCTCAAAGTCTAACTACACACACACACATGCCCCTCCGCCACATGTTTTCAAGATAATAAATAGTAACTGTAAAAAGGTTTGAAACCCAAAGTTATAGGGGACTCTTTTAAAGCAAATAGAACTGACACTAATATTACAATCCTCAAACTAAAACTAAAACTAAAAGAAGCTATCAATGAATCTACAGACTCCTTGGGAAGAGGATATATAGAAGCATTAAAAAGCAAAAGGTCTCAGTTCTGGGCAGTGTTTGATAAGTGGCCTGTTAATATGATCTGTTTAGAAGAGAGACAGAGAGATTTCCAGAGGGCACAGCAAAGTCTTCCTAGAGCAGCAAGTGCTGGCAGTGGCCCCCGGGGGAAGGCAGACATCACTTTGCAGGGCTCTGAGTCTTGGCGTCCTCCCCAACCCTGCACTCACTCTTCCATGCTCCCCTCCGGATTCTGTGGGCTCCGCTTTCGACAGACAGACAGGGATGGGCAACAGCAGGCTTGCAATTGTTCATAAGGAAACAGACATGCAGGTTGCAACTATTACAATAGCTTCATTAACTCGGTGTTTTGCATACTCACAACTGTAAACCTACTTTTGCCCCACCCTGTATCGAATGTGACTACTTTGCTCACTGCCAACACTACTCTCTGGTCCAAATCCCCATCGTCTCCCACCGGGATAACTGCAATTGTCTCTTAGCCTCTGTACTTTGGGGTCTGCCCCCCTGCAAACCATTGCCCACACCGTAGTCAGGAAGGTCCCACAGAGTCAAGTGAGACCATGGCATCCTTTTGCTCCTCACCTCACTCCTTGCCATGTCCCACAGGGCCCAGGTAACCTGGCCCTGCACTGATTCTCTGACGCAACCTCATCTGCCACTACTTTTCTCCAGCCCCCGTTCACTCTTGTTTCAATCACACCGAGCCGCTTAATACTCTCCAGACATACCTGGCATGCCCTGAGAGTCCCCCCCAGATAGCTGGCTGGTGCCCCCTTACATCCTTCAGGTCACTGCTCCCAGGGCATCCTCTCGGGAAGGCCTCTGGGACCAGCCTCCTGGGCAGTGCAGCCCCTGCCCCCTAAGACATGCTAAGACACATCTCTGTCTTATCTTTCCCTGTAACTCTTACCACCATCTGATGCCACCGACGTACAAGGCCATGAGAGCTCAGAGAAGATGTTCACTCACGGGGTTTCAAGACTGCCAAGATGCCTTCTGCACGCTGCTGTTTCCTGAACAGATTCAGCTAAGCCTGGGGACGAGGGCAGGATTTAGGACACCCAGTGAGTGAGTGAACATATGTGTGTGTGCACATGTGTGTGCATGTGTGGATTTACCAAGAGCCAGTAAAATACATCAGGAACTAGTGGTGCCACTTCCAGGATCCCCGGAGCACAAACTGGTCTTCCCCATCAGTCCGTCTCCTGCTCCACACCTACTCCTGGATACCTGACTAGCATCTAAGACGGACGTACCTAGAATGGAGCTCGTAATCTTTTCATATATCTGCTCCTATCCTCTTTCTGATCTCATTAACTGGCATCTTCATTCTTTCAACTGATCAGACCTAAGGTCTCATTCTCATCTTTTTTATACCTCATGTCCCAAGTGCAAGGAAATCCTATGGGCTCTACCTTTAAAATACATTCTAAGCCCTGTCTCCTTCATCAAGCTGACTTCTAGAACCCTTGCCAAGCCGTGAAAATCTCTTATGCAGGTTATTTCATTAGTTTCCTATTGTCTCTCTGCCCGGCCCACCCTCAGCCAAGCCATTAACCAGTGAGTCACACCGTGTGTCTTTCCTGCTCAAACCTTCCAGGGGGTTCCTATCTCAGTCACCATAAATGCCATACTCTTGTTGTTGTTTTTTTTAACATTTTACCCCCACTGGGGACCTGGCCCACAACCCAGGTATGTGCCCTGACTGGGAATTGAACCGGCATCCCTTTGGTTCCCAGCCTGCACTCAGTCCACTGAGCAAGACCAGCCAGGGCAAATGCCGGACTTTTTTACAGCAACCTGCAAGGCCTGTGACCTGGCCTTGCCGCACACTGCTCTCTGCTTTCCCCACGATGGCCACAGCAGTCTCCTTGCCGTTCCCCAGGGCTTCCCACTTCTAGCTTCCTCTCCCTGCAAAGTTTTTCCCCAGGGATGTACACAGCCCACTCCCTTCCCTCCTCCAGGTCTTTACTCAAAAGTTCCCCTGCTCCCTGAGGCCTCCCAACCATCTTTTCCATAAACCTCAATACCATCCAACACACTGATTATTTTACTTATTTATTTTGCTTATTATTTGTTTCAGCAACCAGAATGTAAGGTCCACATGCGGTGGAATTTTGTCCATAATCTACACCGTCGTACTCCCTGGGCCTAGAGCTTTGTCAGGCACACAGTAGGTGCCCAATACATACTTGTTGAATAAGTAAATGAGAAGACTAGGAATATTGTACAGACTAAAGGAGATAATTTAGTAACACATGAAATATTAAATGAGCTGATAAACAGGTAAAAATTTAGTACAGTATTTGATGCAAAGAAATGCTAGCTCAGGGTGAACAGCAAACGCCAGAGCCCCCGGACTCTGCGGCCGAGCACTGCCTCTCTCCACTGCGATTTCAGGAGTGCTCCCCGAAGCCCCTTTTCACTGGGGCCCACATCAGCTTTCCTTCCCCAGAACCTGGCAGGTCGTAGATGCTCACGATGCGTATGTTTTTATTCAGTCAGAGTACAAGAAGACGGGTCTGAAGTTCCAGGCAGTTCCCTCTGGGGTGGATCAGAGTCCAAAGGGAGCCACCGCTCTGAGGAGGGTGTGAGTCACTGAGGTGGCAGTGGGCCCTGACACCGAGCCAGCTGCGGGGCTTAAAGCCCAGCGGGCCGCAGAGACAGGTAGGTAGGAAGACAGATGCCTACCCACCCCGCAAGCTCTCCCTCTCCAACTGCCCAGGCGTCCCCAGAAAACTCCACTTCCTGTGAGAGTGCAGATCTCACTGTATTTTTACTTATCCCAAGAAACAATAACAACTACCCCAGAAAAAAATTCACATGCCTAGAGAGTTCACTTCCTCCCGAACTCACAGAGCACAAGAGCACGATCCAGCCTTCCAGTGGGAGCCCGATAGCTGGGTGCTCCTGGACTGGCGCCAGCGCCCCTCCTGGCCACTGGACCCACCCAGAGAATGAAGGGTGGTGCCTCTGTGAGCAGCATCGCCCTCTCCGTGATGCAGAAAAGCACCGAGAGAGTTGCCTGCGACACCACCTCCCAAATCTGAACTCCTACAAAGACTACTGCGCTTGGCGGCATGTTTTCACTTCTCGTCACGTCATTCAGCTTCTACCCCTAACTTATTTGGGCCATGACACCCATTCACCAACACTACATGCATTTATGGAGTAACTACTGTATGCTTTGCACTGGGTCTCAGGTTGCAGAGCCCAGATGTGATCACAAGAGAAACTCGATAAAAACTCTAGCATTTAACAACATGAAACCAACCAAGACACGTTACAAGGTTGTACGTGATGGAGTGTCCAATAATGTCACTTGGACCATATGGGCCTTCAGAGTTCATTAGCGATAGACCCTGTAGACAGAAATCCCCAGGGAAAGCTCCATGAAGAGGCAATACTGGAGTTAGAGGCCAAAGAAAGAAAGGATTTGAACACACAAGGGGTGTAAGAGTGAGAATCAGCACAAACACATAGCTAGGGGTGAGCAAGGCAGATGAGTTTGAGGCCCAAATTTTCCATGCATTTGTTTTTATACAAAACATTGTACCACTAATACAATGTCAAGTAGAAACTCTAAGCCGTACCACCAGGGATGTCTCAAATGTAAATGGTACTGGTAGTTAAAAAAAAAAGTAGAAGGTAACTGGGTCAACATAATTTTTAAAATGGCCCAGAACAATGAAAACTTTTTTTTCCAAGTTAAAGGCTCTTCCTGGTTTTTATAATGATCATTTGCTAAAAATTTACTCCCAGTCTTGATGCTGCCTCAACATTACAGCCCAGTCCCCCGCACGGTGAGCTGACAGCTTCCCTGCCTTTCCCCGCCGTGATAACCCCCGATCTCCGAGACGTCTTTCTCCTTCACTTCCGAGGATCTTCGGGGCCTCTTGCTTGCTCTGCCGAAGCCCAGAGCAGCTTTACATCACCGCTCTCCCTGGCAGGTTCCTGCAGCGAAACAGCTGTTCGCCACATGTTCCCCACTCTCCAAGCTAATAACCTTCACTCCTCCTGCTGCCGCAGGGGTGGAGGGAGGCTCGAGCCTCAGCTCCCGTTCGGCTGCACCTTCCCCGGCAAACTAGAACATGCTCGCTCCTTTCCTGGGGCTGCGGAGTTTACAAACTGAGGTCTGGACATGCTGCACTATACGAAATTAGGAAAACTATCAAATGTATAAATGCATATGCATATACGAATGAGTATTTACACATATGTATGAAAGCACTAAAATATAAATATACGTGTATTTTGATACCAACATTGGCATTTTACATCCATTTTGCCAACGGGAGAGTCGAGACTCAGAGAGGTTTATAAAAAGCTGCCCCAAGGTCAAGCAGTGAGGGGTGAAGATCTTCCGATGCCACAGTTCACGCTACGTCAATGACTTTCCAAAGTCTCTCTCGTCGTAGAGTCTGGCAGGAAGAGACTACCTCAATCACATTCATTTTTCTTTTTTTAAAGCCTGCTATTATTTCTACTAAATTCAGAATTTTCTGCACACTGCCTCATTACTTGTTCTACCGGGTCGCTGAACACACTAGTTTCTAGCACATTCTGTATTGTTGACTGTTATAGAAACCCAGTGGGATCTGTCCATCACTCTTAGCCCTTATTCTAAATGTGAGAATCTGCCCACTAACGTTGCTGTGACCCAGTCGAAAGTAAGGTGCTACAGGAGAACACTGTAGGTGTTTCAGTCTATGCCAGTGCAGTCGTGAAAACGTTAATCATACCCCAACCCATCCAGATAAAACAAATCCAGCCCACAAAGGGGTATGGAGGGTCCTCTGTGGATAGGACATCATGCAGGAAAAATGGCTTCACAGTTTCCATCGGCGCTCTGGGCCCTAGTGAGCCCCAGCAAACACAGCCTTAGGAAACAAGCTGGGCTTCCAAGTCACACACGTTTTTCACATAAAAATTAGCCTTCATTTCTACTAATACGATAAAAATACCTCATTTCAGTAGTAGATGGCATGTATGTATACCCCAGTGCCTTCGTACTTATAATTGAATTTCATAGTCACAGCAATCCTGTGAAAGAGCTGAAATGGTTATAATTATCCCCATTTGGCAAAATTGAGGCACCGCGACGCGGGGAGTGCTCGCAGCGGTGGGACTGAGATCGATGCTCGGTCTCCAGAATTCTCCTGCCGAGCAGTCTGTGCGTTTCTTACAAACGGGCACTGAGTGTCTCGTGTCACTGCACGGCATTCCACCCTATCCTAACCACACAGAGCGGCGGCAGCGGCCCCCTCGGAGGAGCCAGCACGTGGGGCAGGCTTTCAGTGCTCTCTGGTGGTCCACGCGTCCCACCTCCTGCTCTCCCACTGAAAACCATTGGCTGCTGAGTCTCACAGAGCTGGTCCACGGCGCCTCCTCCTCTGACCTTTTTTCACCCAACACGTTCCCCACATCAAAACTCTGTCACCTTATAGGCACATATAAGCTACGCATGTAAAACCTATGTGTGAGTGTGTGTGTGTGTGTGTGTGTGTGTGTGTGGATCTCCATTCAAAGTAGGAGATTCTGGACCCAGTTATTTTTTTTCCAGAAGCTTGAAGTTTCCATAATTAATTATTTTTGATGAAATTTCCATCAGCAGGCCCCTCAAATGACCATGAAAGAAAGGTCCAGGCAGGTTATGAATGAGGTGAACAGATGGCTCATTTTCCAAATGATTTGTTTGGAAACTGCGGTATCTGGTGTTTCCACCCAAATCCCAAGGGGACATGCGACGCACCCCAAAAGGCTCAAATCGAGAAGCCTCTCTGAAAGGGGTTTTCTGCAGAGCGATGAGTGAAGATGCTGAGGTGCCCCGACCCTGCAGGGGATGAAAGCCGTTGCCCTTCCAGGGCAGAAGGGGCATGGGGAAGACCTGGCATCGGCACGGCCCCAGGAAGGCCGGCGTCACGGCAGGGGAGTCCCACTGCCAGGAACACCACAGGAAAGCAGGAGGAGATCCGGAAGGCGGATCAGCACGTCTCTCCTCCCGTCCTCCGGTCTCTCGCTGGCCGAGCCCCATCATGCGCCAGCCGGCCAAGGGGCTCAGGCGGGGCTCAGTGCAGCAGCCGGCCCCCGAGAACGGAGCAAGGCAGGGAAGGATGGAAGTTGGATCTGGGGCTGCAGCGGGAGTCAGCGGGGATGGTGCAAACAGAGAGCAACCAGTACATATGGTTACTCGAAGGCCTTCCGTTGTACATTCTGCCGGCAAGGGTGGGAGAGATGCTTTTTAGAGGAAGGAACCCCTTGTCGACATTCCGCCATCTGACGCACACACAAAATGCTGGTGTAAAAATGGCTCTGGCCTGAATACACATCAATGTTTTTTAATGTGTTTGTAAATACCACCGTTGCCCGTTCCAGGAGAGAATGATACATCATCAACTGACATAAAGGGAAGTGTAATGTCATCTTAAATTGCTGCTAGAGGAAACAGGATGAAATTAGGAGCAATTAGGAAAAGAAATATCGTGTCCCTGTGGCAGCTCCGGTTTTACTGAGAATCCCTTTGGGCTGGGTATGGGAGCTGCCACAGAAGCGTTTGGGGCCCGCGCCCAGGCGTGGGCAGGGGTTCTGCTCGGGGATGTGTTTCCATGGTAAAGCTCCAGGGGTCTCATGCACTGAAGTAGCTTGGAGCACAGCAATGGCACAAGGTCAGTGGAGAAATCTGCTCTGAACATGAGGAGTGTTTACAAGCGTTCTGTAAATGTGATTTAGAAAACTCTTATCTCGTAGATGCCAATATTTAAGATAACAAATGACTCGGAGGAAAAACAAGAGCAGTCCCCTCAAGGGAGCAGTGTCTAAGAAAACACAGATCTGGATCTAAGGGAGTGGGAATCGGGGCTACGGCTCAGTGCTAAACAAACAGTATTTGTCTCCGGAAGCGGATTTTCAATTTGGGGCGGACCATTTACGATGACTCTGTAATGCCCATCAATTCAATTTCTCCTTGAAAAAGGATCACGGTCCTAATACCCATTTGATCTTCAATAGGGGAAGGCCTACTATTGACCTCTGAAATATTGGTGAAAGAGACCTCAGGCACTTCAAACTATGAAATCAAATACCATCTCCTCACCCTGGCATTCAAGGCCTTCATCCGTCTCCTCAGGTCTGCCTCCCAGTGTTCCCCTTACAAATTAGCCACACTTCATCTTCTGGGTCACTTTGATTTTACTGCTTCTTCAATCGCTCATCCTTCCTATGTCTGATGATCATAAACGTGTTCATTCTTCAAGACCCCCTTCTCCTTTCTTGACCTCTGCACACATACGGACTCCTCCATCTCTTGAACACCCATAGCATTTCATTAGTTCATGTCAACGTGCTTACTGAATTCCACCTGTGTTGTAGTCATTGCTATCCTTGCTGACTGTTCTCTAAGATGTTGGAAGTTCCTTGGAGAGAGAGTTACTCCTTTTGTAAACCCTAAAGTGCCGAATGTATTGCCTATCACATAGGAGGGGCTTCATCAGGGTGTTTTGTTGACCTGAAAGGTATTAGTGGAGTGGAGGAATGAATCAGAAATTCCCTTTAAAGCTCATGAAACGAATCTCAAGACTTTTCTATCTCACTGGGTCATAGATTAAGTGATCTTTCCAGTATCGTCAGAAAATATCCTTTCTAGACAAAGGGGTTTCAATACTGTAGACAGCTTTGCCAGAGAGGTGGTTAATAGCAAGAAGACACTTGACAAGCCCTCTCTACGCTCTCCCAAAGTGACTTCATTGGAACCCACAGTACATAAATCCTACATGCTGATAATATTTAAATATAAACTCCTAGATCCCACTCTTTGCAAAAATCCAGTCCTGCATCACAACTTGTCTCCAGAAAACACCCCCTCGGATGTTCCAAAGGCATCTCCAATCCAACAGGATGCATTTGAAATTCATGCTCTCCATTGCCCTCTCCTCTTGCCCCCACCTTCACGACGCCTCTTCACCCCAAATCTCTCATCTCGGTTACCGACACCACGATCGATCAGGTGTCATCAGTCTGGGCCACCCTGTGCTGCCCTCTGCCAACACCTGCCAGGCTGCCACGAAGCAGACCTGGCCCCTGTCCTCATGGGAACCCACCTCCATGCCTCTCTCCTCCTCTAAACGGAGACCTCATCCTGTCACCCCTCAGCCTTATCACACTCTCTGGTTTCCATCACTTACAAAGCAAAATTGAATTCTGTAGCATGACACCCGAGGCCCTTCCTCACCTGGCCCCAGCTCCCTTGCCAGTCACATCTCCTATAAGTGACATTCTTTCAGAGCGCCCACAGTGTCCCTCTTCTGGCCCTTCTTATGTGTTCTTAGAGACTCAGTTTAAATATCACCTCATCTGCAAAGCCTTTTTCCAACCCCCTCTCTCCACACCACTCTGAAAGAGCTATACACCTTCCCCTCCCTATTTCCATGGTTTTATTCCTTCCATCTCAGAATACTTGGGGAGTGGGTGTACGCGCCGTGTGCAGACGTAAGCTCTGGGGAAGAGCTGAATCAACAGATCGACTGACGCGCCCTTCAGATGCTAAGTGTGTGTGCGTGCATATACCATACGCACAGAAAGTAACAGCTGTGGCACAGGGCTCTCTCCCGCAGTCCCAGCCCCCACCACTGTGATTCAGTAAGACAAGTCTGTGCCTTGGTCATTCCGGGATCCTCAGCAACTGATTTTTCGTGGGTTCTAGTGATCGCCTTCTGCCCCGTCTTGGGTGTTCAGTAGCTATGTGACAAATACTGGTCATCAAAGTAAACGGCTGGCCCTTTGTGCTATCTGCTAACCTCTCAGGCAAAAAGGTAACTCGGCTTCACAGACATTATCAGCTCCTTGCATTTACTGAGACGTGAATTCATAGAGACGACAGAGCAGAGTCGTCTTCTTGGTACCGAGCACAGGAAGTTAATTGAGAGATAAAATTAATTTAGATGCTTTATCTCTAGGATAAAGCCACACTTTCTTCGTGACTTTCCATGGGATTCACAAAGGCTCTGCTGCCAGAATATGTGGTGTTTCAGCAGGAGGAAGAGGAGGCAGGAGAAAGGGAACAGAGACTGGACACAAAGCTGGAGACGGCGGTCGAATACAATGAGAGCAACGCACAGGGGCCTCGGTCTGTGGGGCGAGCTTCCCGAAGCAGTCGGGTCAGGCCTGGAGCTCAGACTCAGCTGGCCCACGTCCAAGTCCTAGCTTCCTCTTTTCTACCTGGATGACCTCAGGCAAGTCCCCTGACTTCCCCAGCCCTCCATTTCACTTCACCTGTAAAAGAGGCAATAATAATTGCCTCACGGTATTGTTGAGGGGGTCAGATTAAGGGGCTCTGATTATGAACTGGCGGGCTCTGACTAAGCGACGGGAGTCTGGTACATACGGGAATGCTTACGAGGCTGGGGGCCTGCAGCAGGCTACTGAACCTCCCATAGCCTTCGTTTCCATCTGTAAAATGGGCAGACAATGGGTGTGATTCATGGTGAGATATTTTTTCAGTGTTCGGTACAGTATCTGATAAACATACAATGAACAATAACTTTCATCATTATTACAAACGTCAAGTTCTACATGTATGCATGGAGCACATGTGCACACAGACCCCTGGGCCAGCGGAGGGATGGGCATCACCGCCAGGCGCTGTGCCCAGGGAGCAAACCATTATAGAGGAAGAACTATAGCATGGCACCCAGAAAACCAGGTGAAAGACCTGCGACGGAAACTTGTAACTGGCTGGTATTTCACAAAGAAAGCATTTATGAAGGGTGGGATTAAAGAGTCAGTGAACTATGAAAAAGAAAGGACCAAGTGGCTAGAAAAAGTACCAGCAAGTGACCCTAAGGGAGCCAGGTGTGAAATCCATGAGCGGTGAGAACAAGCGGCACCAGGGTTGTATGTGGCCAAGGTCATCGCTAGTGGAGGAGACCCTTAACGGAGCTGATCCTGGGAGCAGGACCTGCAGGCAGAAGGAGCAACACGAGCAACGCTGGTGCAGCATGAAAGCATCACTCGTGGACCCAGGGAAGACGGAAAAGTGCCTTTCCCGTGGGGAGACTGAGTCCACCGTTCCTCCGGCCTAGAACACTCAGAGGGAAAGTCCGGGGGGACTCAGCAGGCCATGCGCTGATTCCTCAGTCCCCCTTGAGCACAGAATGACAGGTGAAACGTTTACAAATACATGCTTTTTCTCCCCACGTCCAACTGCAGGACAGAGGTCTCAGAAGGACCTTATCAGTCTCCTCTCCCTGCTACTAGTGAAAATGAGGCAAGTCACAAAGCAAATTTCAGCCTGTCCTCGGGGTACAAACGGGTCACCGGAATGCACTTGGGACCATCACCAGAAGACCTGCCCAAGGCAAAGCCATCTGCAGAGGCCTGCAGCTTGCTGGTGGCCATCCCCAGCACCCCGCACGCTCGCCCTCAGGTGACCACGCCTGTGGGAGAGGACCAGCTCCATGCTCAGTGCCCTGCTATCCTAAGGCTTCCTCGAGAAGGAAGGATGGGGAAACCTCCTGTGGTCTGCTGGCTGGGATAGGTCATTAAAAGATGAGGTTCCCTAAAACAGTTTGGGCTGGGAGTCTCCCCTCTGCGTTTGCTAAGTGGGGAAAGAGAGGTGAGCCATCATTCCTTCCCCTCCCGCTCTGAGTGACCAAAAACTTTCTCCACACCGCCTGGGCCTCCACCCCAGAGCAGACGTCCCTGGGAGCTGCCATGCAGGAAGCCCCGATGCTGGGGACAAAGCCTGGTCCTCGCCCATTAAATCTCGGGCCTAATGGATTTCCCATTGATCTTACTGCAGCGCAGGAGTACACCCAGGGCTCCGTGCAGGGCACTTACTTCTTAAAATATCCTTATAAATCTGGGCCGTAGCATTCATTAATTATGGCCCGGCTAGGACTCTGGCTGCTAGTTCGGGGTGGCAACTTCATTTATCCCCACATTAAAGGCTTCATTTCCACGGAGCTATTTCAGTCTCATGCCATTACTTAGCTTACCCGCCATTAAACCTCCCCAGCCACGTCATCAAGTAGTTTTTTAAAAGGGACCCGCCCCGTGTTTTTTTTTATATTTTAGGTAAAATATCCGTTATTCTAAATCTCTGTGGTAAACAAGATCACTGGATAATAACAGCTGAACACGAGTGGAGCCTCTCTGCGCCCCAAAGCACTTTACGTGCATAGCCCGCTTAATACACAAAGCTTTTCTATAAATAAACACTATTATTATTGTCCTGGTTTTATAGATTGAGAAGTAAAAGGTTAAGTAACTGGCCCGAAGTTGAGTGGGTCAAGTCACCACTGGAATCTAGGTTTATCTGATTCCCCAACTCAAACTGTTCTAGGAAAAACTATAGTAAGTCCAAAACCATCACTGCGCACCTTACCAGCCATGGTACGGAGGTGTGCGCTGAAATACAAGTAACAGTATTTTGAAGTTAAAAGGACCTTTACAATGTTTTAATCCAAGGTCCATACTTAGCGGATGGGCCCTGGGTCCCCAGGGGCGAGGCACTGTGCCCAGGGCCGCAGGGCTCATAGAGACAGAGCCAGGACCGGGACCCAGAGCCCCTCGTTCCCAGCTATGTGCCACCGCCCGCCCTCCCACTGCTGCAGTCTGCTGCTGTCCGAACGCTCAGCCACACCGGAATTTGTTTTCCCCTGGGCACAGATGAGGCTGGAGGGATCTGTGGAGTGGTGTTAAGTGAATTGAATGTTCCTTCTGCAGATGAAAATGAGAAGCTAATTAGATTTCATAATCACTCTTCCCGATTAAAGTTGCCCTTCTTCCTCCTCCAGCTTCCCACACCTCTGACGACCCTTAGCTGTGATCTGCAGTGTCCCCGCTTTGTCTCAACGTGTCCCCTCACGCATCCGTCCTGATCACGAAGCCCCATTCATTTCATCCTCTGTTGGCCAAAGACTGTGTCCGGCTGAAAGGGGGGCCAGCAGCCTGAAATCATGCCTGTTCTTAATCTACAAATGGTAAAGGTATAGCTCAGAGGGTAGAAATTCAGAATTTCCCTGAGGCCAGGCATGGAACTGAAACAAGAGAAGTCGGAAGGTATCAGGACATACCTGTGTCTCAGGTGAACCGCAGGAATGACAGCGGACCACAGGCCCTGCCCCCGAACAGAAGCAGCTGTCCTCCTCTGCAGCCAGGGGCTGCTGTGGAGCCTGCCTTCCTGACAAGACTGTAAGTTCCATGAGGGTGAGGACTTGGTCTCACGCCCTGCTGCATGTCCAGTGTGTGCGGGGCTCTGGCTCGTGCTAGGCACCCAACGCACGTTTCCTGAATAACGGCACGTCATTCTCCCGTACAGAGGAAGGAGATCCAGCCGCTGCAACAATGGGGGTGGACCTGGAGAACAGGAGGCCGAGTGAAATAAGCCAGACGCAGAAACGCAAGCACTGTGTGATCTTACAGGCAGAATCTGAAAAAGGTGAACTCAAGAACAGATGGTGCCCGGCGAAGGTCAGGAGTCGGGTGGAAGGGCAGATGTGGGTCAAAGCTTACGAGCTGTGAGTTGCAGGATGAGGGAGGCCTGGGGAGTCCAGTGTGCAACTTGGTGACCACACTTAACTCGGCGATGCATGCTGGAAACAGGCTGAGACACTAGCTCTTAACCATCGTCACCAAAAAACAAATAAGAAAAGTAACTGTGTGAGGCGATGCACGTGCCAGTTAGCTTGACTGTGGTCATCATTTCACGGTGTGTGCCTCTACCAGATGATCACATTGTACACCTTCAATATTGACACACTGTATCAATCGTACCTCAGCAAAGCTGGGGTAAAAATAGAGAGAGAGCCAGACCTACCACCCCCCTTGCCGAGGGCTGTTTGGGATCAGCGGCCAAGCCAAAACATGAACGGACCTGCTGGGACCAGACTCCCACTCCCGGCTCCATCCCCTCACCCTTCGGATCCGAGCACCAACGGCAACAGAGGCCCACTGAGGGCTTGCAAAGAGATGTGCGGGCAGGTGCACGGGGACACACAGTGACGCACGCATGCGCACACGAGCCTTTCCCAGACGACTCTCATCGTCCCTGGACCTTGGTCCCGGTCTCTCCATTTCACTCTGTACGTTTCTTGTTCCATCTTATTTACAGTAGCGTCTGCCCCCGAGGAAGCAGCCACGTTCTGCCCCTTCTCTCGTTCTATTCCACGTGGAGGGTTTGTGTGTTTGTGTGTGTGTGTGTGTGGCTGCACTCATAGGTGTGATTGTAAGTCACTTTGTAAAATGTCAAGTGTGATCTAGCCGCTCATTAATAACACCTAACTCTGCATTGCTGGGTAAATAACTAAATTGCCACTTTTCTCATGTCATCTCTTCCTGCCTGTGCTGTCGCTTTGGCACTTCCAGGGATCAAAATGTGGAGACACTTTCAGTTCTTTAAAAACGTTATCTTCAAAGGAAAAATCCAACAACCGTGTTGAGTTGACATCAATGGCTCTCCATCCTCAGTCTTCCCTACGCAGATTTCAAACTTTAAAATGCAATTTGGTGGGTATTTCGGATATCACACATTATAATTGGTTATAATTAGGTAGACGCTGCTTCTAGGGATGCATAAAGCTTCTGATTGTGTTCAAAAGAAATGTGCTTCTAATGTCAAGGCGACCTTCTCACTCATATGAAGTCCATCACATGACCGGAGTAGGAAAGCCGGAAGCCTCCTCAGGGGAGGGCTCAGGCCCATCCGCACAGAGCCCCCGGACAGAAGGTGACGCGTGGGCCAAGGAGGCTACGGGCTCGGCTTCTGGGACTCTTGCCGCCACATGACACCTGCCTAAAATAAAATCCAATGTCCGGTTTTCTCCCTCCTGAAAAGTGGATCGAGGGAGGTGGTTTAGGACACAGAAAACTCTACAAGTATTTGAATGAGCCCAGAAGACCTCCCGCCTGGAAAGCAGGAATGTTACGGCCACAGGTCTGGAACACACACAGAGTGAATCAGAGCACAAGTAAGATTGCTTCCCCCTCACGCATCCCTGGGGAGCAAAGCACCCTGGGAGTCAAGTGTGAGGCCCAAGCGTGAGAGGACCCACGGGAAAAGACGGGGCTGAGAGAGAAACAACCTGGATGTCCGCGGGTGACGTTCTGAGTGAAATACCAGTGTTTCCTGCCGAGGCTCTGAGCTCCATAAATCCCTAGCTAATAAGGTCCCTGTGACAGAGGTGCTCTCCAGTAACTTCTGGGGTACAATAATTGATGGCACAGCCAGCTGGTTGCTGCGATCAGATACAAATTAAACCACTTGATTGTTTTATGTTTCCTCTAACTCCCCACCCCCGCACCCAGCCCACCCCCTTCTCAGCCCCGTTTCGCCAATCCTGAGAGAAAAATCCATCTGCGTCACTTACCAAGTGACAGGAGCTGGAGGGAAGAGAGGAAACAGGAGGAAAAATGAGTTCCAGATGATTCTCAGTTCCTTGGGCCTGAAATTCGTTTCCTTTTTTTCCCCTTCAAATATTGAATGGTCCCTCCCCGCACTTTCTTTGCTCACGGCCCCAGCAATGGCTAAGCATTGTCTCACTTCAGAAGCCGGCCAGGAGGGCCTGTAGTGGGCCAGGCCCTGCTCTGGACACTGGGCACGGGAAGGTGACGATGAGGTCATTTGTTCAAGGAGTTTGCCATCAGGGTGGCAGGGAGGGAGGGGTGACATGGGCAGACTGTCCTGTAAGCTGGGACAGGCACCGCAATGCAGATACAGCTGAGAGGACAAAGGAGAGTGAGATAAACGCAGCCCAAGTGGGGAAAATCGGGGTCGGGGGGCAGTAGAAGCAAATGGATGAGAGGCAAGAAGGGACAGGGTCCAAGAAGGCGCCAGGCACACAAGGCTGCTTCCACGAGAGCTCCCCTGCCCCTCTCTCCCATTCCGTCCCCAGACAGAGAGTCCAGGCAGCAACGAACTGCCTTAAAGCTCAGACACAAACCTGGGTGGTTTGCCTTGGCTGCCTCTCAGTCCTTCCTCCCCTTCTTCCGCTCACTCCCTCGACAAAGAATTTCCAAATGCCCGCTGGATGCCAGGCAACATGTCCAGAGCTGAGGACAACGAGTACATGGACACACCCCCTGCCCTCAAGGTCGCAGCATAGCTAGCGAACAGCCATGCGAACGGGTTGAGGCCACCACCAGAAGAAGAGGTGATCAAGGCTCAGGTGCTGGCACCAAATGGACCAGGTCCATAACCCTGGCCCTGCCACGTACTAGCTAGACGACCTTGAGCGGTTTAGGGCTCTCTCTGGGCCTCACCTGTATCACAGGGACAACAGCAGCACAGACCTTGCAGGGCTATTGGGAGGATTAGAGGAATCGATAAATGCTGAAGTCTTAGAACAAAGCCCGCTGCATGTACGGAAGGGCTGTGAAAGCCCTGCATAGGGCGCACCGTTCATATTGTAATGCGCACGGCATTTTTAACCGAACTAGAAATGATGCGCTTTGTAAACACGGAGGAAGGAGCTCTGCACCTTGGGGACCGGGATGGGGGGGGCTTCTCCGAGGAGGTGGTATGAAGACTCACTAACAAAAAAGTCTTGGCATCCCTTGTTCATAGGCCACCCACCTAGGAGCCAGCCAAATGTCACTATCCACAGAGAGAGAAAGGGACCCAACAAAGAGAAAGGAGGGGTCGGGCTAAGGGGGACACAGAGGTGGCTTGCCGGATCAGGACATGTGCACCCGAGAGCCAACATGGCGCAGGCCCTAAAGGCGCCAGGACAGCGCCCTGTGCAGCCAGCTCTTTAGAATCTTGTCCAGGGTGAATCACTACCTAAAGACCTACTTGTATTTATACACACGCATGTTAACTATTTACCTTTACTTGATTATAGAAAAACCTTTCCCTGTTTTGGATGGCTTAGACTTGGGGCCAGTTACAGAACCCTCAAACCCTCAGATTCTTCATCTGTGCTAAGGGGGTAACAGCTGCCTTTTTAAGGTGATTGAATTCATTTAAAGTCTATTCATATGAAAGACTTGTAAGAGTAACAAAATGCTAACGAGTCAATACCTGGTGGTAAATGTATTAACTTAGGATGATGCTAACGATGATGCTGACGATGGTAGTGGTGATGGTAATGGCATGAGCCAGGGGAAGAGAGATTAGAAACGGGGCACTTTTATGCCCTTCCTCGTTTTATCTCTTCCAAAGTTCTGCACAGCTAGTATCTGTCATACCTCCATTTAGTTTAATATTATCTGTGGGCTGACAGTGTCTTCTCAAAGAAATGTAGATTAGCCACACTGCTGATTGCATACAAAATCTAAAAGGGTGGAAATTCGGGAGAAGAAAGAAGCTGACATGCTTGTTCACTGAGTCACTGAAACACGTGGCTATGGCTCCGAGCTCACAGCCTGCAGCCCAGCAGACGAGGGCAGAGAGCAAAGGGATCGGGTTGTGATCGGCTGGGACTGTCAATCAAGACGAGTGCTGAAATTGAATCAGACGGGGGCCCCTGCGCAAA
>PVKM010027349.1:0-18737 GCA_004027735.1 Carollia perspicillata | reverse complement strand
GAATTCTTAGAGTATATTCACAGCAGTAGAATTGCTGAGTCAAAAGGCAGATACATTTTTAATTTTTTGAGGAATTTCCGTACTGTTTTCCATAGTGGTTGTACCAGTCTGCATTCCCACCAGCAGTGCACTAGGGTTCCCTTTTCTCCACAACCTCGCCAGCACTTGCTGCTTGTTACACACAGCTCTCATTTCCCCCTTCTACTGCTGAAACATTAGTCAGAGGGTCACATGCATGCTATTAAAAATTAAGTTCAAAACACTTAAAATAATTCTGTGTTAAAAACTTGACTCTATCATAAGTCTCTAGTTTTTGGAAGTCATACTTGGTTAAATGCTCCAACTCCACCATTAACATTTAGGAAGCAGAAGAATATTCCAGAGCTATTTGAAACTGTAGATTTAGTCACTACAACACTGACTCCTGGTTTACTGTGTGGGTTCAGTAAGGTCTACTCCCCTTCTCTTGGCAGAATCTGCTCCTGGATTCTGTGGTTCATTCTTTGGCAACTTCTTAGCTATTGCCATGAATATTTCACTTACATTCATTGATGTTTTAGCCGATGTCTCCATGAATAATAAACTGTTGTCATCTGCATAGGATTGTGCTTCCTGGAAATTGACAGCTCTTTTACTTGCAAGGTCAGTCTTGTTTCCAGATAAAGCTATTACAGTGTTAGGAATGGCTTGCCTCTGAAGTTCTTTAACCCAATTTTGGGCTCTGGCAATGGATTCCTCATTTATGATGTCATATACAACTATGGCTGCTTGTGTTCCCCTGCAGTACATTGGTGCTAGGCTATGGTATTGCCCCTGACCCGCTGTACCCCATACTTCAAACTTTATTGTTGTGTCATCAAGACACACAGTTTGGGTTAGGAAAGCAGCCCCAATGGTATTCTCTTGAAATTCATGAAATTGGCCTTTCATAAAACGAAGCACTAGGCTTGATTTGCCAACAGCAAACTCTCCCAGAAGTACTAGTTTGAACCGCCACACTTTATTTCCAGTATTTGGCCCATTGGGTCTTGTTGCTCCTCAATTAGCCATGTCCAAATTTGAAAGAAGTCCATAATTTCAGTCTCTTAAATGACCTTTCAGGATGCAAGGTATCAATTTTTTCTTTCTGCAGATAAAGAAACCTTAGACCATGGCCCACAGAGATGATGGACTGAAGCTTCCAGGCAGCAGGTCCCAGGCCTGGTCTGAGAAAAGGCTGCAGCTTTGGTGGTGGGCGTCTCCTCCTTGCGCCGCCCTCCTCAGGCTCTCTTCCTTTCCTTTTGATTGGGGTTGTTTCTTTGTCTCCCTATTTCGGTGGCTCTTTTTTTGTTTATTTCTGCATATTAGATTGATCTGCTTTGACTCCCTGTCTTTTTGGAGTTGCCTTCTGTGGTAGGACTCCTGTGGGACTTGGCGGTGCAGTCTCTGTGAACTCCTGAGCTGGGTGCTCTTAGGGATGCCCTTCATGCAGTTTACTTGGGCTCTCTTGTTGTAACTGGGTTTTGGTGGTTGGCCCATTCTTTGGTGGGTTCTTCCCTCTGGCTGGCTGACTGAGAGTCACAATCCCCACCGTGTCTTATATGCTATTGTACAGGTGTTGCAACAACAACAACAACAACAACAACAGCAACAACAATGACAACCATCCCAGAAAACAACCTACACCAGCAAAAATACCCCCCAGCCACTACCGTGATATCAACAACAAATGATCTAATATTTATAAAGGTGATAAGAGAATAAGAATATATAAAAGGAAAAAAGAATATGAGATGACTGTAAGAAAGAAATGATTTTGAGAAGGTAGGGGGAGGATAAATAATAAGAGTAGGGAATAGAAACATGGCAAAGATAAGGAGAAAATAAAATTTACCACATAAATAAAATAGGATGGGAATAGACCAAACTGGAATAAGACAAGGAAGAGTACAATGTGAGGTTTTGGAGAAAAAAATAGTGAAAAGATAGGAACTCAGTTGAAGAAAAACCACCACTGCAGCGATTCCATGACAAAGAAGCAAGGATGATGGATAAAGGTGGACAGAGAACAATAATATTATAAGAAAGAAAAAAGAAAGAAAGGATAAAAGAGTGTGAGATGTCTAAAGGAAAGAAAACTGATTTTGAGAGGCTAGAGGGCAGTAGAAAGAATAGGCGTAAAGGTTAGAAACCAGGCTAAGAAAGGGAGAAAATAAATTTTAAAATGAAAATAAGACAAGGAAGGAGGAAGATGAAATGGAGTAGGACAAAAGAACGTTAAAATTTAAGATTTTAAAAAATAGTGAACACCTAGGGATAGCGTTGAAAAAAAATGCAACAACAACCCCTACACCAATGACAACTGAGCAAATACTAATAAAGGTAGAATGATAATAAGGCTATTATAGGATAAGGGAAAAAGATTGTGAGATGACTAATGGAAAGAAAGATGAGTTTGAGAGGGTGGAGGGAGGAGAAACAGTAAGAGTGAGGAATAGAAACAAGGCATAGAAAGGAAAAAAATAGCCCTGACTGGTATGGCTCAGTGGAGTGAGTGCTAGCTGGTGAACCAAAGTGTCGCTGGTTTGATTCTCAGTCAGGGCACATGGCTGGGTTGTGGGCCAGGTCCCCAATAGGGGGTGTTTGAGAGGCAACCACACATTGATCTCTTTCTTCCTCTCTTTCTCCCTTCCTTCTCCTCTCTCTAAAAAATAAATAAAATCTTAAAAAAAAAGAAAGGGAAAAATAAAATTAAAAAAGAAAGTGAAGATTGAAGGTAACATGGAATAAGAGAAGGGAAGAGTAAAATGTGGGATTGGAATTAAAACTAAAAACTAATAATGAAAATAAAAAATATTAAAAAATAGTGAGATAATAGCAACAAAATTGAAGACATAGAAATAATGTTAGCTATGCAGGAGAAAATAATAATGCAAATAATGAAAAAGAACAAGGTGGAATTTGTCTCAGTAGAATCTAGTGTTTGCCTACTCTCTTCTCCTTCAAGATTTGTCCCTGCTGTCAGCTGGTGTCCCAGTCTAGCTTTAGGCAGCCTGTTCAAGACTACAAGGGATCTACAGTCTGTGGTTGTCTCCTCCAGGCTTGGCCAGTCCTTGCTCTTTTTCCCTGCTGGCTTTTTATCAGAGCAAGGCCCAGGGGTGGTTCATCTAACATCTGACAGTATGGAATGTACCACCTCCACCTGCCTCCAGAGGGGGCCTCTGGTGTGATCAGGAGGTGAGATCTGTGGATCACCTCCTGGGAGGTGCTGTTCAGCTTTCAGGGAAGATGCTGGGTGTGTTCCCCATCTCTGTGCCACACGTCTTGGTCTATCTCAGATTATTTACATTAATGCATAGTTTCTGATGAATTAGCTGTCCGCTTCATGTGAGGGACCAATTTGAGTAAAAGACCCAGCTCTCTTTTGCTTGGTGCTGATAGCAGCTCTGTGTGAGAGCTGAGGCTGGGTGGGGCCCTGAATATCTCTTGCTGCACCAATTTCTAATCTCTCTTCTCTGCTGTTTTCAGTGGAACAGGGCCTGAGGAGGAGCCAGCATAGCACCTTATAAAATTTCATAAAGGGCTTCTTTCTTTCCCCTGCAGATATGCCCCTGGCAGGGAGTTCTTGAGCCTAGCTGTACTTTTCTGTAGAGTTTGCAATCCTGCAGGTGGGCATGGGCACACCTTCCCCTTTCAGAAGGTTTGTACTCCACTGTTTGGGTGGCCCTGCCTGGCTGCAAAGAATCTCAAGTTCCCAGCTCTAGTCTGTCTAGGTCCTGGCTCACTGCTCTCACAGGAGTCTCAGACCCAAAACCTTCATTCTGTGCACATCCGCTGCTAACCAGCCATGCTGGGTGGGGCCCTGCAATTCCTTTGTCATGCAGCCTTCTACTCTTCCTTGCCAGCTGAGTTCCATTGGCACATACTGTGCTTTGACTCTGTCCTCTTTGTTGACAGGGCAGCTGCATATGCATGTGGCTTCCCTGCTCAGCCACGCCCCTGCTCCCCTCTATAAAAAAGTCCCTATGTGGCACCCACGCTGCAGCTCCAAGCCACTGCCTGACTCTTGGCACACACCACTTCCCCAAAAGGTGAAAAGTCTTTCTTGGTCAGGGCTGACCACAGCCTATGGTGCCTCTGACAGTCTTAGGAGACAGAATTTCTCTCGTGGACTCTTCTGGTTGGCGCTGTAGCCATGGACATGCTGCTCATTGTGTGTGTGCAGCCTGAGTCTCCTAGACTCTGTACATCCTCCCAAGTCTCTCCTGATTATGGTTGGGGGTACCCTGTGCAGGACCAGGGCCACCACTCCAGATGGGGCAAGAGCTACCAAACTGTGCTTTCTCTCCTCTGCTTGCTCCTTTGCTTCAGGCACCTTGCACAGAGTATTTTTCCCTTCAACTTGTAAAATTTCTTAGAGGACAGTGCAAAGCCTCCTTTGGACTCCTTGGCTTCAAAAATTCATATCAGTTAATATCCATTGGTTGTTCATGGCATCTGCCGGAAGATCAGTTGAAAATCCACACTGAGAGCATGAGCAAGTGGGCTCAACTTCCCCCTACTCAGCTGCCATCATCAAGATCTTCAACACAGTCTTTTTAATTTTAGCCATTCTAATAGAGGAATCTCATGGTTTTAATTTGAATTTCTCTAATGAATAATAATATGAAGCATCTTTTCTGGTGCTTATTTGCATCAATCTTTTATTCTTTATTCAAGCGTCTGCTCAAATGTTCTGATTATTTTAAAAGGTAGTTTTTTTGTTTGTTTTGAAAGTTATTTACATAATCTGTAACATTCTGCTTTTTTAAAAGATTCCTATTCTCTCTTTGCTTCAGTTTGGAAATTTCTATTGACCTGTCTTCAAATTCACTAATCCTTTTTTTCACCATGTGCAGTCGGTTCTGTAGCCCATTGAATTAATTTTCCACTTTAGATATTGTAGAAGTTCCCTTTGATTCTGTTTTAGAGTTTATGTTTATCTTTTGAAGTTTCTTCCTATTTTCACCCATATTAATATTTCCTCCAATTTCTTTCACATACTTTATAATAGTTATTTTGAAGTCATCATTGGTGTCATCTCTTGGTCTGCATGTAGTCACCTATTTTTCTCTTGATTTGCTTCACATTTTTCTGTCTTATAAAAAACATATCCTATTATTTTTTATTATATACCAGAATTTGGACCTAAAAACTATACTGAAATTGATAATAATTTACACCAGAAATGCCTTTGTTTCTTCTCTTTTTGATAGTTAGCATAATGGGTTAGTTTCTTCAGGTAATAACATTTATTAGATGTAAACCCAAACCAATTAACTCAGCAAACCAGCCACTAACTAGCTCGACTTCTGATACAAGTTTTGGACGTGGGACAAGAGCTCTTCCTCCAGTAGGTGTTTGTGACTTAAGAACTGATAGGCTGCAAAGATCTCTGACTTCCTGTACCACTCCTCACTCTGAAAATGTTTGGTGGGTGGGAATTGGGTCAGAGTCCAACCTAGTTCAATCCCACGCCTGCCCATGCATAGCTATTAAAAATTTGGTGTGTTTGTTTTTTGTTCCATCAAAGTTCTCTTTACACCATTGACTTTGTTTTCAGTCATACTGTTCTAATTTTTTTCTAAAATGGCTTCTATGACTGTGATATTTTAGCTACCGTTTTTTCTAAGTTCTTCTTGATCTTTTGTTTTTTTCCGCTTTTGCAGTTACATAAAGTTCTCTTTGAACTTTTATTTATTTTTAATTTTAAGGACAAATGGCAGGTTAGCTGTTTCCCCTTGAATTCCCCCTTCCTGACCATCCTGAGGGGCCCATCTGGGTCAGCACAGGCTATCTCTCATGACCTGACCATACTAGACCCTGACCCCTCCTGATTAGAGACCATTTACTTATTTTTGGATACGCCTTTCATATCTTTGACACTTATTTTCAAGTAAATTGGTTTTCTGCTTGATGCTAAGGAGGCATTTGTTGAGATTCACCCTCACCCAAAATAATGATAATAGTGACAATAGCAGCTCCTCACTGTCAGGTACACTGCCTACCTCATCACTAATCCTCTCAGCAGCGTGGCATGGTAAATATTATCTCCATTTTGCAGATACATTTTATTTGTATCCCCACCATGCTCCAGGAAGGTTTATAGAAAACTTCCTAAAGATTCATAAAATACAGCATCATAATGAAAGGTAAAGGCAGAGAAAACCGTTTTTAAAAAGCAGTGTGGAAATAGTCTCATTGCCTTTAAGAATCTTGCCTGCAACCATAAAAGTGTTTAGAAACAGAATTTCGATTTGAACCTGGCTCCTTTGGCTGCTCAAAACTCTCATGCTTGTGCTAAGTCAGACTTACTCAGGCTCAGCAATGAGAAAAAACCTTCTGAATATTGGAGGTCAAACCTCACAGGCGACAGTCTGAAGGTGGGCTTTGGAGCCAAACCTGTCTGACTGGGTATCGGTGTTACTCCAGCTACACTGACCGCAGCCACGGGCAGGAAGGCTCTTTCAGAAAATTACCACTTCCGGGATGGGACTTGGGAGACATGAGTGCCATCTCCAGTTTCATGACTTGTTGGAATGAATGACCATAAGGTCCTGTTACAAAAGCTACTTGATGGTATTTATTGAGCACCTGCTGTGTGCTAGGCATGCTCTGATAGGTGTGGGGGTTCAGATGTGCCTGCAGGGAACTCACAGTCCAGTGAGTAAGACAGCTATTAAAGATATAAATATACATAAACACATGACAAGTGCTATGAGGGAAAAGAAGTGAGTTCTAGAGGAGACCAGCATTGGGATAATTTGGGGCAAGAAGAGGGCTCAGGGAAAGTCTCATGAAGAAATACCATATGAGTGGAGATTTTTTAGTTGACAGCTCTGTTTTTGCTTGGCCCTTACCCTTACTTTGATAAAAGAGCTTCTTTGGGGGAAGCCCATTCATTTTATGTGGGTTGGGTGTTTGTCTCCTCATTTCAGGTGTGGCATATGACCCAGACCTGGTCAATCAGAACACTCTAATCCTCTGGCCACAGTGATGGTTCAGGGGTAGGCACATGGTCTGAGAAAAACCAGACTCTGTCCCAGCTCTTCCTCCAGAGCCAATGGGGAGGACGTTGCCTTTCCAGGGTGGTTCCACCCACAACCATGTGCATCCTGGCTTCTGATAACCATCCTGGACCTGCATGGAGAGAGTCTGTCTAAGAGACAGAGAAAGACTGAACACTGATGGCACACTTTGAGACCCTAAATCCAGCCTGAAGCCTGACTTTTTAGTTCCATGAATTGACAAGTTTCCTGCTTTTAGAGGGCTATGTTAATCTGAGTATATGAAAGGAGTCTATTACAGAGCTGAAAAGCAGTAGAAATGAGCCATATAGATATTGGGAGGAAGAGTGTTGTAGACAGAGGGAACAGCCTGTGTGAGGGGTTGAGTTGAGGAGGCCAATCTGGCTACAGCAAGTGAGTGAATAGAACAGTACTGGGCCATTGGGCTTGTGCACTGCACAGCATTGCCAGGATAAGGGTGAAGGGAGTTGGTGAATTCATGTCCACCTGGAACCCGAGAGTGTGACCTTATTTAGAAATAGGGTCTTTGCATATGTAATTAGTTAATTCGTTAGGATGAGTTCATAATGAATTACCGTGGGCCCTAAATTTGATGACTGGTGTCATTCTAAGAAGGCCACGTGAGCACACAGAAAGAGACACCCAGGGAGAAGGCCATGTGATGACAGAGGCAAAGACCAGAGTGATGCAGTTCCAAGCTAAGGAGTGCCAAGGATCTCTCCAGCAACCTCCAAAAATTGGAACAGGAAGCAAGTATTTTCCCCTAGAACTTTTTGGATGGACCATGGCTCTGCCAGCACCTTGATTTTGAACCTCTCACCTCCAGAACTGTTGTTTTAAGCAACCCTGTTTGTGGTATTTTCTTATGGCAGCCCGAGGAAATGGACACAGTGGGTAAGTATCCCAGCTTCCTTGTCTCATGACAGGCAACTCTGAAGCACCTCCCATAGTCACTATAATGGTCCACAGCAGGACAGCTCTAGTTACCCACCAGATATACTGCTTTTTAGCACAGCCTATGCTGGCTCTTCCACTCCTCCGCTCTGCTTCTGGGATCCCCTCCCAAATGAACTAGTTATGCCCAAGTCCTTGCCTTAGGGTCTACTTTGAGGGAACCCAAACTAAGACAGATGCCACTTAAGCTATTGGTGGCCTGGTGGACAGGGCCTTAGGGTGATGTAGGTGAGGTTGGCAGGGGTAACATGATTAAAGAGTTTGTATTTAATCCTGAGTGTCATAGGAAAATTTAGAGTGGGAGTGATGTCTGGGAGTCATTTTTTCAGGGATCTGTTGGCCGTGAGTTGGAGAACGCTCACAGAGCAGTGAAGCAGTTAAGTGCAGGGAGACCGATTGCAGTGGTCCCTCTTTTTACAATTCATGCTCTGAGTCCAAGGTCTCCACTGGGGATAGAGTGAGATGCACAACAGGCATGGCAAGACAAAAATTTTTCTCTTTTTGAATCTTGGGGACCTCTTTTCATGCTGTAGATTCCCCTAGTTAACACTCAATTGCTGAGTAATTTTCATTACCTCTCCTTGCAGACAGACAGTGAACAGCTGTCAAGCTTGTCTTACAAAGCAAGACAATTTTTTCCCCATTACTGTAGCTCAGGGTCGGAGTGAGCGGAGGAGCAGGAGCAGCTGTAATGGAACATTCTGGCAGCATCTCTGCCAGCCCTGTTTCCAAGTGAACAATAATTTCCCTGCTGTCATGGGAGGCAGAGGTGGGAATGGGAGACCTTTTGGATCTGCTTCCTATTGCCCTTTCAGAAAGAAGCCTAACTGCTACCCCCGTGGAATTTGTGTATAATTTGCATTTGCACTTTGATGGGCTATGTGAACACACTTTCACCTGAGACTGTAAATTAATTTAAATCAAATGGGAAATACTCTGATCCAGAGTTTAAATTTTGGAAGGGGAAGGAAAGATTATTCAGGCCTAGATGGGATGCTGGGCACATAGTAGGCACTCAATAAATCCACCCACCTGTGCTTCTCCCTCCATTTTTCATTTCTTCTAGCTCCCCTTCCTGCCCAATCTTCTTTCTAATGCCTGAGTCATTTGTACAATATATCCACTAACTGCTGGCCAGCCTCAGCATGAATACTGCCAGTGACAGAGAAGTTACTCCCTCTCATTCAGTTCCTCTCATTGTCAATCCTGACAATGAGAAAATTAACTTTTTAGATGCTGATGTGAAATTTCTCTCTTTGTGTCTTCCACCTACTGATCTGTGCTCACCAGTGGCCCCACAGAATAAATCTCATCTCTCTTCCACATGGGTGCTGCTCAGATATTGAAGACAGAACTTATTTATTTATTTATTATTATTATTATTTTTGATAAGAGAATAAAGACTGTTCTTCAGCCTTTTTGTCTGCCCTCCTACAAACATTTTTCCAATAATCATTATTTCTATTAAAATAGTGGCCTGGACTCTAGGTGTGAAATCTCACTAGTAGGAACCAGACTTGAACTATCACCTCCTTTCTCCTGAGCAATGTACCTTTGCTGATGCAACCTAAGATAAGTCTTTGATTTTTTTCATTTTTAATTTTTTGGTGGTTGCCACTTTATACTGGTAGTTAATGTTTAGCTTAGCATTGACTAGGAGACTTGAAGCAAAAGCTGAAAAGCCAAATACCATCAGTAGCGAGAAAGGTAAGGCAAATGAGCAAAAAACATCTTGGGTGAGGCTTGTGGTGAACTGAATAGTTCATGCCCTTTTCATAGAGAGCAATAAGTCTCAGCTCCTGCTGATTATTGCCATCCGGGGTGCAGGCTATGCGGTAAAAATCAGGAACTTCCACCTAAAAACTCAGACTTGCAACTCATTTAAAAAAAGCACCCAAGTCTAACAACTTTGTGCTCATACTCCAGCATGGTTGGGCTGAGCCATGGCTGCCAGAGGTCCTTGCACAACGCTACAGAGCAGCTAAGAGGGCACTGGAGCACTTTTCATGTGACCATGCTGACTTTATCTGTCGAATGGGGGTGGAGGGAGAATCAAACCCTGCTTGGGAGAGGCTGAGGCAGTGAGACTCAGATGCTCTGTTCCCTCGTGTCATTTGTGGAAGTGATGACAAGGGCAGGGGCCATGTCATACAGAGTCAGACAGGCCAAGGTGAGGAGTTGGCCTTTAAGTATGATATCAATATTCAACGAATATTTATTTATTGAGCTCCTTCTATGGGCCAGGCAATGTACAAGACATTAAAGACACCTCCCTGCACAAAATGGATAAAATCTCTGTTCTCATATGGCTCAGATTCCAGTGTGCATGTGTGGCATATGATAAAATATACAAGTGGCATAGACAATAAAGCAGGGAAGGAGACTGGCATGATTTCAGGCCAGCATCATAGCCTCAATGCTTATCTTTAAATGACTCTGATAGGTGTTTCTGCTTGCCATTTTGTAAGAATTAAATAAGAGGGTGTTACAGGCTATATTGTATCTTTTCAAAATTCATATGTTGAATTCTCAACCCCCAGGACCTTAGAATGTGACCTTATTTGGAACAGGGTCTTACAGAGGGATCAAATTAATATGAGGTCATTAAGGTGAGCCTAATCCAATATGACTGTGTCCTTATAAGAAGAGGATATTTGGACACAGACACACACATAGAGAAATGACCATGTGAAGACTCAGGGAGAAGACGGCCCTCTGCAAGCCAAGGAGAGAGGCCTGGAACACATCCTTCCTTCAGAAGGAGCCATATAACTCCTTGATCTTGGACTTCCAGTGTCCAGAACTGTGAGAAAACAAATTTCTGTCGTATAAGTCACCTAGTCATGGTACTTTGTCACAGTGGTCTGAACAAACCAATCCAGAGGGTTTATATAAAGTGTGTGTCCTAGTGTCTGGCACTAGTAAGGATTATACTGGACAGATGGAGGTTGTTATAATAGAGGTATGTTGTTGCCCAGCCCAGGGATGACTTATTCCATGCACCCCCTCCCTCCTCCCTTTAGCCAGGACCTTTATAAGGGAAACTGCCAGTCAAATTCCTGTGGGCCCCTCACCATGACCTGCTAGCTTTTCTCAGCTGGGTTGCTCCAAGCAACAAGCACCCCAATCCCTCAACCGGATCTGCGTCTGTGAAGTTATGTCTCAGAACAGACAAAGCAAAGCTTCCCACTGGCAATAACTCTCCAGGGAAAATCGCCTCCTGATACCTCTCTATCTCAGCTTATCTTCAAGGTCTCCATGCCACAGCTACAAGCAATATCTTCCATGACCTTGGGTGACGGTTTACCACCTAGATGAGCAACTGGGCTGTGTTCTCAAGGAAAGAGAGGGTTGTGACCCCCTCCCCAATCATAGCCTGTTCTCTAAAGTGCTGCTGGTAGACACAGGATGCTCAGCACTGCTCATTAGATGTGGGTGCTGAAGAAGAATGCTTCCTTGAAAACCGCAGCCTGACAACCTCCTCCACTCCTTACCTTTCCATGACATTCTAAATCTGTTTCCTTGATTTATCAGATCTGGTGGTTTCTCCAGCATCCTATGGTGAATGTTGGTGTGCAACAAAAAGTTCTTCCTTACCTAGCCAGGACACCTTAACCACTGGTTAAAGCTCTCACTGTAATTGATTAATGATAACCTGGTGCAGCTTCATGTCCTAGTGGCCTGGGAGGGAGGGCAAGCCCTCGTGCCCCAGTGCTGATGTCTGGTGAAGCTGTGTCTTAAGGCTGTCTGTTTGCTCACGGCTCTCCTTCTCCAATCTATTCCGCACATGACTGTCAGAGGGATTTCCCAACAAGCACAGAGCCCACCTCACCAGCTGCTGCTTAAATTCCTCCACTGGAAGCCTAGGGCTGCAGGGCTCAGAGCAGGCCCTTTAGCAGGGCGTTCAAGGCCCCCGGGGTTGGCTCCCCCTCCAGTTCACCTTCTCCACCTCTCTAGCACACTCTTGTGCACCTTCATTGTTTGCTCACCTCTGTGTCCTTGCAGATGGCGTTCCTGTTGTCTGAACGCACTTCCATTTAGTCCATCAGACAAACCTCTATTTGCCTTTGAAAAATTTGCCATCTTTTGTGTAGCCTTTGGGGAGCTGGCTCTCTCCCGTTAGTAAATCCCTCCCTTCTCCGTATGGTGTGCTCCCCCTTGTACATGCTTTTATATACAGTTGACCCTTGAACAACATGAATTTGAACTTCATGGGTCCACTTCTGGACAGATTTTTCTCAGTAATATAGTCAAACCTCTACATCTACAGGTTTTGCATCCATGGATTCAAGCAATCATGGATCGAAAGTAAGAATTCTCTCTGATGTCTCAGGTCTGGGACCAGCCTTTGAACTTATGCTACAGGAAGATCTTCACCTGCTGCCCAAGATCTGCTCCTTCCCCAGGCTTCCCCATCCCAGAAATGGTGCCTCCTAATGAATGTTTATCATGGCGAATTCCAGCAAATGCAACAGGGGAGCGAATGGTGCAATGAAAACCCCTGAACCAGCTTCAACAATGATCAATGTTTGGCCAATTTTGTTTTATTTCCCACCCCCCTGCCCTACCACCCCAAAGGCCTCCTCTCCCTTATTATTTTGAAGTTAACCCCAGAATTACATCATTTAACTTACAAAGCTTTTGGTATGAATCTCTAAAAAGCAAGGGCAATTGAGAATGCATATCCACACTCCCATCACCAAATCAAAGAAATGAGTAATTCTTTAATATCACCCAATATTCTGCCAGTGTCTGGGGACGATAACTGCTTACTCTCCCTGCACTGTCCTTCCACATTCAATCTGTGAGTCCCGTCACCCTGTCAGCTCACGACCTATCCTCAATGTATCCATTCAGGAACTTCCTGACCTCCAACCTAGTCGTGCCCAGAACAGTCTCAAACTGCACATTCCTACGTGGTCTGGCCTCTGTTTACTTCTTGACCTCACCTCCTCCAACCTTTTTCCTCTCTTACCCTACACCATCATCACTGGCCTTCATGTGGCCACCAAACTTGCTCAGTGCTCTCTCCCTTCAAGGCCCTCACATTGGCTGTTCCCTGGTGCTAGAATTCTCTTCAACCACATATCTCCAGGGCCTCATTTTCAATTTATCCAGGTTTCTGGTATATGCCACTTTCTCGGAAAGATCCTCCTGACCAGCTTATCTAACTGGTCCCTCCCAGGACTCTATCCCCACCCCCAGCCCTTATCACTCTCTGAAATCAGGTCATGTCACAGCTCTCCATTGACTTGTTTACTGTCTTTCCAACCAGAGGGGGCTAGGTAAATCAGTGGCTTGGCCCATCATTGTTCTTTCTGTATGCATGGTATCTGAGACAGTCCTAGCATGTGTTCAGTCCTTCATAAATGTTTGCTAAGTGAGTGAATTTACTGAGTGGATTCTTCTACCCTTCTGAAAGGCAGTGGCTGTATAGAAATGACACTAAAACAAACAAACAAACCCCCCCACCCTCTAAAAAAACTAAAAATATGGGAGGTCTGATCAAAGAATCAGCCAGGTCTGGAAAGCATCTTATTGGATGGTTGTTGGACAGAGTGAAGGCCCTGTCTGGGGGTTGGAGGCCTCACCTCCCCAAGGGAGGCCTGAAAGGACTGGAGAGGGTCTTGCCTTGGTTTGCCCACTTTCATTCTCACTCCTTACATCTCATCTTGGACACTCTCCAGCCTCCCACTGCAAATGGGGCTGGTGAATTTTGATCATACCGTAGAAACAGCCCACCCCAGTGCACACTCCAGGACCATACCACAGGGAGGAAGGAAAACTGTGGGGAGAATTCCTCTTTCCAAAGGCACATTGGTTGTGGCTGGAGCCCATATCCCCCCAGGCCTGGGAAACTCTGTGCATAAGAGGTTAACAGTGTGGGGTTTTATTTAGTGAGCACCAGAATCTTCCTGGAAATCAATTGAAAACACAGTCACCTGCACTCTCCTGGCTGGTTCAGGGGATCCACAGAGTGGTCTCCCCTCTCTTTCAGTGGGTACCTCAGAGGCTGCTGATGTAAGTGGCCTCCAACCTCATGCTGAGGAAGAGCAGACTAGAGCTAGTCCCGAGCTTGAGTTCTGTCTCTATGTAGTGCTGCTTTGAGCAAACACAGGAGACTAATTATGCAGTTCTGTCAAGACCTTCCCTAAGTGCTTAGCCACCTCATTAATCGCGGCTCAACAAAACCCAGACTGGAGGTTGGAATAAAAATAGCTTTATGCAGGTTAAAAGGTAAAATTAGCTTTGGTGTCAGGAATTTAAGTCTCAAGGTTGGTGGGGGTGATGAAGGGAGTCAAAGATGTGAATATTTGTGTTCCAATATCTGTGTGGGTCATTTGGAGCACATGCAGACCATACCAATGAGATGATATTAACTAACGCATTGTTTGAGTTTCCCAGGGCTGCTGTAACAAATGACCACAAACCGGGTGGTTTAAAATAACAGATATTTATTCTCTCATAGTTCTAGAGTCCAGCAGTCTGAGAGAAGGGTTAGCAGAGCCATGCTATTTCTGAAGGCTCTAGGGGAGAATCTGTTCCATGCTTTTCTCGTAGTTTCCAGTGTCACTGGAAATCCCTGGTGTTTCTTGGCTTGTGGATGCATCACGTACTCCAGTCTCTCCCTCTGCTGTCACAAGGCATTTCCACTGTGTGTTTGTGTCTGTGCCCAAATTTCCATCTTCCTATAGGGACCACCAGTCATATTAGATTAAGGCCCACTCTAATGACCTCATCTTAATTTGATTACATCCTAAATCATCCTATTTCCTAAAAAGGTCACATTCATATGGCTCAACCCATAACGCATGCATTTCCCAAGAATCCCCTGAACACCTACTGCCTGCAGTAGGTGACCAGAGCAGGCTAAACCATCCTAAGACTAATGCTAGCGGTTGGTGCATTTACCTACATTATGACATGTTCAAACTTATTCCTTTCAAAGATGGGCAAAATCATTGTGACACGGGTGGCAGCTACTGAAATCCATTCTGCCTGTGGCTTTGGTCTCTAGATTTTGGAATCTCACAAGTGAAGACAGACTATTTCATTGGCAGAATCTTATGAGGCTTTAGTGGCTACAGATGGCATTCCCACCTCGGAATGAGAGCAGTGTTCTGGTTTGCACCTTACGGAGAGGGAGGCTTCCTCTAGGACTACACATTTCCAAATTAACAGTCAGTTCCCAAGTCCTGTCACACCATTCCATGCCTTCCCCACACAAGACCCTATGATGAGATGGCAAGGGGTGTGTGTGCTGGGGATGTTGAGGGACCATCCGAACCCTCCACTGTGTGGCCTTGAGATCTAGCCCTTGTTTAATTCTTCACTTTCTGTTGATGGCTGAAAGGATTCATTCAACATTGGCTTAGGAACTATTTGAGCTTCTGCTCCATGCCACCTGCTAGATAGCCACATGAGGGCTGGGGATATGGCAGGGAACAGAACAGACCAAGTCTCTGTTCTTTTGAAGCCTACATTCTATGGAGGAGCAAACAAGGAACCAAGGAATGAATGAGCCCCCACTGTTGGCTACCACCATCTTTTTTTCATCCTAAGAAATATGCGATTCTAAATATCATGACCATGACCCTGTGCCATCTCTGCCTGAGGAGGGAAAGAGACAACTGTACCTCCTGCACACATGTAGGAGGGCTGTGCTGGCCCCAGCCCCAGGCAGTCTATGCAAAAGCCACATCTATCTCAACAAAGGAGAGTCATTAGGCAGAGGTTGTTCCCTCAAAACCACCTTTCTTGAAGCTCCTAGCCACAAATGGGGAGCAGAGAACCAAGGACGAACATTTTCTGCACTGTCTAATTTAACTGCTGATTCTATTTTCATACTAGAATTCAGTGTGATTAATGAAACTGTGACCTTAGAAAAGACAGCAGGAAGGGAGAGCAGATAGAGAGGCACCATCCTCTCATATTCACTGTGCACTCACCAGGGCCAAGACTAAAATGAGGCTGGTGACAAAGAACTTATGTGCATGACCCATGGACATGAACAATGGTGGGGGGATCTCCTGAAGAAGTGGGGGGTGCTGGGTGGAGAGGGCAAAGTGGGAAAAATTAGGACAACTGTAATAGCATAATCAATAAAGTATAATTTAAAAAATAAAAAAAATAAAAAATAAAATGAAGCAGGTGAGGCACTTTCTTTTGGATGCCCCAAAACTCAGCAATCAAGATATGTGATATTTTCATGCAATATTTTAACAAATCAAAATTAATGCAGAAATATTAGGCTCTGAAGTGACAACATTTAGGCACAACACTTGGTACATAGCAGGTATTCATAAAATCAAACACAAAACTGGGCAAGTACAATAATAATAAGGATAAATATACCCAGCATTCTTTTAAGGAGTCTGCATGTGTGAACTCATTTAACATTCACAATACCCCTGTGATATGGATTTTATTACCTCCATTTTATGGACAAGGAAAATAAAGGCATGCAGACATGAAAGGATTACTCAGATTCATGCAATGAATATGGTTACAGCCAGAATGAAACCTAGATAATCTAGTGCCAGTGTCCACATGAGCAATAACTCATGCCATTGATGCTCACTAAGGAATAAAAGGACCCCAGTGTTTCCAGTGTTTCTCTGAGTTTCCATTCTGGATGAATTTGAACAGAAGAAGATCGGTGGGGCCATGCCCCAGCACAGCTAAATGAATAAAATTAAACCACACAAGGCTTTTCTCTGGGACCCAACAGCTAGCCATCTGAAGCGGAGGAAGAAAACTCGAGTTTGACAGCAGTCTAACTGGGGACACTATTGATCAGATTCATTGTGAGCCCCAGACGGCGGCCATCAGGGAGGAAGACGTTATCAGATAAAAGGGAGGAAGGGGGCTTAATCAGTTTAACCTTCCTCAGCTGCCAAATCCTATGTAGGACCTCAATGACAGTGCTCCTGGGAGGTGGCCCTGGAGGGAGGATAGAAGGATTTGTCATTTCCAATAAAGTCTCTGTGATAAATACCAGAGCATCCTTTGGGTTGAAAAACACCATGGCCTCTTTGAAAAGTGGAGTCATATGCATAGGTTTTAGCTTGAAGGTGATGTCCTTACCTCTCTCTGTCATAGCACCCTGTTTATTTCATAGAAGCAGTTGTTATTTAATTTCCTCACTTGCTTGCATATTTATTGTCCTTTTCCCCCATAAGCCTGGAAAGCAGTGCTGTGCCAGAAGCAGTATCTCTTCCCAACTGCATTTTGGTGATGGGTAGCTTGTAACAATCATAATAGGAGCATTTATGCCATGGAAATTGGCAAATATTATGTCAGGTTCCCCTTGCCCCTCACATGACTAAGCTCCCTGAGGACGGACAATACCTCTGCTGTGTCTTCTGGCTGCCGCTCTGCCTCTTCAGGGCCAGGTGCATGACTGGTGCATGGTAAATACCCAAATCAAGTAGCTGGAGATAGAAAATAATCCTCCACAGGAGGAATACTTATAACCTAGAAATAGGCAAGTAGATGGATTTTGTTGTTGTTTGGTTTACTCTAAAGAAATCAGTTCAGTTCAAGTCTTCTACCTTGTATCTGACTGAAAGGAATGAGATAGAAAAATCAGAGCTTCCTGTCCCAAGGAGGCTCATGGTCGGGGTGTGGGGTTTGGGAGAGGACACATGGACAAGTGACTAATGCATCACAGTGAGTGGCCAGAGGAGATGCTCAGGGATTCTGGTAACAAGAAGGCAGGTTAGAGTATCCCTGCTTATTTGCTGAGGGATAACTGCCTAGGTGTCAGTACTCTGTTTTAGACATCATGGTGACAGCCATATGTGGACACAAACCAGGTTCTGGAGGGCATGGTTGCCCTGTCTGAACTTACTGAGCTCTGGGACCTTGGGCACCTTAATTGTCTGAGTCCTGGCTCGTTCATGTGTTAAGATAGAAATAATAAAATGTCCCACAGGTATTGTTTACAGAGATAACTTAAAAAACAAACATAAACAAAGTAGACAATAAAGTACTCACTGAATTAAAATGTAATCATCTGATGTGTTGGAAGAGGCATATTTTTCCTCTCAAATGCAATAAACATCATTCTAATGTTTGTGTTCTCTTTCCCTCTCTCTCCCTCCCCTGTTCTTCTCCATTTCTCTTTCCCTCCCTGTCTTCCTCTTGCCTCTTATTTCTATTTACCTCTCTTAGCTAACATTTACTGAGATTTATTGAGCATTCACTCAATGTCATGCCAACTCAAAGTGCTTTCCATATACAGCTTACTTTGTTTATACAACAATCTCATAGGTGGGTCCTATCACCATCTTCGTATCATAAAGGAGAAAACAGAGGCATGGAGAGAGTGTCACTCAGCAGAGCTGCAATTGAAACCTAGGTGCTCCGTCACATGCACCTGTCATATCACCTGCTGCTCTAACCACCCCTATTTCCTCCCATCATCTTCACATCACATATGCTCTTCACATCACAGATGAAAAGAAAACAGCTGAGTAGCTGAGGCAGGGGCCTAGGCAGCCAGATCAGGGACACTGAGCCTAGGCTGTGGGTGGTAAAAGGGATTAGAGGCACAGTTAAACCCAGCAGGCTCAGAGAGCCTCTTTTTTAGATGTGGGGGAGGCAGGCAGGCTGCCTCTCATTTTCCCTTGGGTACCAGCGGCAGCTGAGGAGAGATGCTGACCATTCCTATCTTTAATGAGAGATGCTCGGGAAAGAGCAATTAACAGCATCAGCTTTAATTTTCTCCCAGGA
>PVKM010027348.1:0-18839 GCA_004027735.1 Carollia perspicillata | reverse complement strand
CACGCACAGCTGAGCGAGAGCCTCACGCTCGCACAGCTGGGTGACAGACCCTCACGCACACAGCTGAGCGAGAGCCTCACACACGCACAGCTGAGCGAGAGCCTCACACACGCACAGCTGAGCGAGAGCCTCACACACGCACAGCTGGGTGACAGGGCCATGGCCGATGAGCGATACCGCCTGGTCATGGCGACAAACACATGCCCTGCAGGTTTACGTGAGCTGACTGAAGAGCCTACCTGGCTCATTAAGGGTGTACTCCCCACCGAATTCTACTTTTCTGCTTGGTATTCAGTAAAATGGGTGGTACCTCGTGTTTCCCTAAGCCGTCAAGAACAATAGTACTTACAGCAGCATTAGACACTTCTAAAATGTGCAATCGTAGTGCATTGTACTCTTTTATAGTCTTAATTTTTCTTGAAGGGCAGTGTGGTGCAGTGTCTACTAAACAATTTCTATTCTCAACTTATTACATCAGGATAAAAATTAAATAAGGAAATGGAATGGAAGTGTAAACTTTGAAATGTGCAATACTGTAGGGTTTTGACAGTAAAAGACTTTCCTTGTTTTTTTTAAAGTGAATATTGTGATATCAAGTCGCTATGGCATTTAAATGTGCCTGTACATATTTCCAAATGATGTGATGGCTTAATTTTAAAAAATCAGTAACATTTACTTGCCACTATTTAAATTCACGAAGAGGAATTTACATACTGCCTACGAATGCGGTTTTACGAACTCCTTCTGGGTCCTTTATGAGCCTGGAGTTTGGAGGAGCTCCTGCCGCCGCCCCGCCCCACGCCGGGCCGCCCCGCCCCCTTCCGGGCTGGCCCCGCCCCTGGCCGGAACGCCCCGCCCCTCGCCGGGCTGCCCGGGTTACCGCGGCCGGTCGGGTTCTCCGAACGCGGCGGCACCACCGCAGGCGGCAGCGGCCACTCGCCCTCCCCAATGACTGCGCGCCCACCTGCTTTCCGCTCTCCCTTGCTTTCTTTACAACCAGTTATTTTTGCTGCGATACATCCTTGAAAAGGGTCTCAGGACGGTCCAGCGGCGAACCGCGGTTCTGTTCCGCTCTCGCCTGTCGGACCATTGGCCCACAGCAGGGTTCGGGCTCGCGACCGTCGCCCCCAGAACTTCTCCAGCGACGTCAGCCAGGGAAGCGCGGCGGAAGTCCGCTCTGCACCCTCTTCTAACGTTTCCCCACTCTCAGTTTGGGGGGCTTCTCTTTTTTTGTCACGAAGACTCACGACGGTGCGCTAGGCTTGTGCGTTTTCTGCCTTACGTGCCCGCGCGGTTGCTCAGTCCCGCGAACCCCCTCCCGCCTGGTCCCCGCGCCCCCTTCCTGCTGTCCCCGCGCTGGGGCTACCGTCGGCACCTCTCTCGGTGCGTCCCGTGGGGTCTGCTCTTTGTCCGAACTTCCATGCATTTGTTTCTTTTCCCTCCACTTTTGAAATGTTTCCCTAGAATATTCAGTTAACTTCTTAAGTGTATTTCCTTCCCGTGTCCTTGCTAAGGGGGCACCTACACGGAAGCTCCAGTCTTTGGGGGACTTGGGCCACGTGAGGGACCCCGTCTGGAGTGCGTTTTGTCCGGTGCCAGGACCTCCCTTCCGGCAGCTGCCTACGCCTCCACTGGGCCAGGAGTGAGGCCCTGGGTTTTTGGGGTCTCCCAGAAACTTGCTCTCCGAGGAAGCTGGGATGATTACGGAGAACAACACCAATAACTGACACCTCGGGGCCCATCCTGCTTCCCAAACGGCCCTGAAACCCAGGAGGCCACAGAGCTTGTCCAGAGTCCTGGTCGCAGACCGTGTGCTGGTCAAGGACAAGCAAGCAGGACAGGCTACTGGCTGTGCCCCTGCATCCACCAGCAGAGCCCGAGGCGCCTGCCGGAGGTGCAGACAGGAGGGAGGCCGCAGCCCCGGGGCCCTGCTGCCAAGGTGACCCCTCCCCGGGAGCCTGACCCCATGGAGGCTGCCCTGCCTGCGGGCCCTCGGAGTCCTGGCACGGGCATCGCGGGGAGCCACCCGCGTCTGACAGGCTTTCTGAGCTTTTCCCTGCTTTTGCTGAGTGAGGCCCTGGAGCTGGAGACAGAGGAGGAGGCAGGTTCCTTGGGTGGGGGGACGCCAGCGCCTCCCCGGGCGGAGCCTGGGAAGAAAGGACAGAGAGTGAGCAGGGGCAGCTTTTCCCAGGCCCCCGAGGAAAAGCGGTCACCCCGGCTGGCCGCGTCCATCAGCAGGCGGTGCGGGGAAGAACACTCGTTTTTTGTTACAAAGCTGAACACGCCAGCGTGTGATGTGCTCCGTCTGGCCTCGTCTGCTCTGAGTATTTCCTTCTCCAGTCTTCAGGAAGAAAGTAAGAATCTCTCACACTAAGTTCTCACACTGCAATTCCTGGAAGTCGTTCTGGACTCGAGATTCCTTTGTCTGTGAAAGAAGAAAAGAGCATCCAGAGACTTCCTGCAGCTCCGGGACCGGCGCCAGCAGACGGGGGTTGGGGCCTCCTCCCGCCAGGAGTCCCAGCGACGTGGCAGCCGCCGGAGACCCGCGCTGTGTGGGCTGGGCCCCCAAGCAGAAAGGGGAGGCAGCCGCCAGCTCTAACGGTGCGGGGCCCGACACACCCACATGCAGACAGCACCCAGCTGGAAGCACAACCGGGGAAATCAAGCTGGGTCTGTAACCCCCGAGCCCCAGGCTAACCCGGAGCGGCTAACTGTTCAGTGACCCTCATGGAAGGCTGGCCTGGGAGCTTTCCCTGGGGCCACGTCCAAGGGGCGCTGATTGTTCGGGGTTGCCATGGTTTATGATGACCGATCCCACTCTCCCAAAGCCAAGGCCGCAGCTGGTGAGGAGCTCGCAGACCACGCAGCCCCGCAGGACACTCAGGCCCCCCTCGGCCTACGTGACCCTTTATCCCTTCTCCTCCCTCGTCAGCCAGCCCGGCCTCCCCTGCCCCCTCTCAGCTGGTCACCGCATTCCCTGGCTCCCTGAGACAGTCTCCACCCTCTGAAGGATGTACCCCCATAGTCCCCCCCCCCGTCCTCCAGCACCGGTGCCTCAAACCTGCTCCATCTGGGGACCATGGCCAGCTCCGTGCAGCCCCACAAGAGCAAAGCCCTCACCTGCGTGCAGAACCCCTTCCATCAGCCACCCTGCAGGGCCCTCCTGGGTTCCTTTTGCTGCAGGCCCAGGCACCTGGGGCAGGCAGCCTGGAGAGGTGGCAAAGGCCGAAAGGGGCCTGGTTCCAGAGGACTCAGGAGCTGAGCATGAGGGTCGGGTCCCAGGAGGACAAGGACACCTACGATGACCAGGGAATGGCCCAGTCTTGCCACAGGTCACAGGGCGGGGGGCGTTTTATGGTGAGCACAGCAACGCGGTGAGGGATTTGCACTGAGGGCTCGTCGAGTGCCGGGCTCCCTGGGAACCACCTCACGCAGATGATCCCCAGCACCATCGTCACCCCTTCCCTGATGACGGATCAGGGCCCGGAGCAGTGAGGGACTTCCCCGGGACCCCACAGTGAGTGAGGGCCAGAGCTCGGCCCCCCACCCAGAGCAAGCAGCAGGGTCACCGGGCACCACAGTGGAGCCCATCAACGGCAGGAGCATGTGCCATAGCCGTGGGTGACCGGGTCCCTGTCCCTGCCGTTAAAACTTCTCCCTGAGCGCTTATGGATGGGAGCTGCCGCCAAGCTGTCCCACCCGCACACGGCTCCCAGGAGGACGGGGCTGCAGAATGACCTACCGCTCTATTTTCAGGTCACAGCAAGCCTGGCGGCGTTTACTGTCCTGAGTCTGCCCCTCTTCGCTTCGGCCTTGGGGATGCGAGCACATGGTCATCGCTCTCCATCCACGGCCCCGGCGTCTCCACACCCCCTCCTGAGCTGAGAAAACGCTCGTGTAAAGCAGCGTGGCTGCCCACAAATGCCCATCCGCCTGCCACGTCCCCAGATGTGCCGGTCAGGCCCGCTCACGCTCCAGGAGAACCCTGAAGGAGCTGGAAGTCTCGGGGCTACATAACACGATATCACAGGCAAGTAGCGAATCGAGAGCTTGGCAGGACCGAAGTCCGCAGCAGCAGCAGCGGAACCAGGCAGAAAGCCCGCCGGGAGCGCCGCCGTGCGTCCTGGGGCGCCAGCTGCAGGCGACTCGCCGGTGACACTTGGCGGGCGGAAGCATCTGTGCATCAGATTCCTGTTTTAAGGCAGAATATTAAAAGGGAATTTTTAAATGACTTGTCAAAATGTGAGAAATAAACCAGGAAAGCCGAGACATTTAACTCGTTTTGAAACTGCTGAGAGCGACCAGGCGAAACCCGGACGCCCTGACCGGGGAAAGCACACTTGGACGTGCACTGTTTGCAGAGCGTGTTGGATGTACCGCAACTTTGTTACCATCTAGCCTTACGTGGTTTCCGAGGTAACAAAAATGTCAAATGAAAGGGGGGCAGAGGGAAAAGAATGGACACTTGCCACCAGGAACTGCCCATTCGAGGCGCGAACTTCCCGAAACCCTCTGCAGTGCTGCGGACGATCCCCACCGAGGGCCCCAGGTGTGTCTCCCGGGCGCAGTGACGACCGGCACCAAAAGCATCCGGGACGGGGCGGGAAGCTCGTCTGTGGCCCAGGTGGGCCCTGGACCCCAGCGGGGAGCCGGCCTCACCCCCAACCCCCAGGAATCATGGAGCGTCTTTTACCAACCCCCCCTTGTGCAGCTATTTTTTTCCCCTGAGAAAAACAAAACGTTGAGCAATTTCAATGCAAAACTCAAAAGCTGCCTCTTCCGACTTTGCTGAGAGCCCGGCGCCCTCGGATTCTGACCGCGCACCGGCCCCTGCCACGGGCTTACAATCCCCACACCAGCCGGCATATGGGCCGCTGTCCACGCTGTTCTTCGTCCCTGCGGCTCCTCCCACACCACGTCAGGCGCCATCGCCTTGTGGGGCCTTCGCTGTCACCTCCTCCACCCTGGCTCACCCCCATGTCCTCACTGGGCTTCCTTTTCTTCGTGGATTTGACCCCCTGGAGCTCCCGCTGCGTGCACGGCTCCGACGCTGTCACGCAGCTCCCGACCCGCCTCCCCGTGGCACGAGTACGGGGACCCCGAGTGCCTTGCTCACGGCCGCACCTGCGACCCTCACACGGCAGCGCCCGGCACGGCAGGGTGCCCGGTGGGGCTCCCCGGGGTGAGCGACTCTCCAGACACCCCGCGACGCAGGGCTCCGCGCTGAGGCCTGCAGAGCGGCGCACAACCTCGGCCGCAGACCCGGACACCGGACCAGCCACCGCACTGCGAGGCGGCGAGGCAAGAGGCCGCCCTGGAGAGAAGGCAGGCCTGGGGGGCCGGGGGAGGGGGGGGCGTCAGCATGACCGGTTTCAGCAGCAGACCGGGGCTGGCGTGGGTTCCTGCAAAGAGACTGGGAGTAAGTGGTGGCCGTGCACCCCGATGTCAGATTGGTGAGCGCCCACCGAGGGTCGCTGGTGCCAACTGAACGCCAACAGGAGCCCCCAGCCTGGAGCGCAGGGAAGAACACCTCATTCCGGAGGGACCAGCACGGCTGTGAGCAGGCCCTGGGGCCAGACCCCTCTGCAGCTAGACCGCGCTGCGCCCTGCTGCACTGCACCGGTGAGTCACCCGGGGGCCGCAGGCCGCCGCCTCGGGCGGAGAGGGGAAGCGCACTCAGGGTCAGAGGGGCGCCGACTTCCACGGACAAGTCCCCGCCCCCAGGCCCTGACTGATCCGGCCTCATGCAAATGAGGACTCCAAATTCTCACAGTTTCATTGGCCCAAAAGGTACTGTCCTCATTGGCCAGAAGGGAGCTGCTCCGATTGGCCATAGCCGCATATCTCTGACTGGGTGGGGAAAGCCCCGGTCCTATTGGCCAACTGAACGCCCGGTCCTATTGGTCCAACTGAACCAATTGGCTGCCGCAGGATCCCAGGGGCTCCTCTCTAAAGGGCTCCGCCTGCGGGAATAGTGCAGGCGGCGGCTTAATGCTGCTCCCCAAGTGCGGGTCGTGTGAGGGGCCGCTGCAGAGAAAGGGCCGTGAGGCTCTGTTGTCTCGTGTCTGCACCCCGTAGGCCACCAGGAGCCCGTCTTAGTCGGTGGCTTCTTCCTCCGCGTGCACAGGCGCATCTCCAGTGTCTGTGGGTTTCCTGACGGCTCTGCTCGGAGCCCCTCTCGAGAGCACCGCGGCACGTTCTCCTGTCCTCGCGGCGGGGAAAGCGCCGCAGCCCGGCCGGTGGCGGTGGAAGGAGAGGTGGGCTCCGGTGCAATGCGAGTTAAGAACAGGCCGATGCTCGGCAGTCTTCTCCGGACAAATCGCACGGTCAGACGCACGCCTGCGCCCCATACTTTGTGATTTCCTGAGAACACATCATGTCGCCATCTGTTTTCAATACCGTATCTGTAGCCTTTCACAACATTTAAAAAATGTTTCCCCCTTTGGATAAAAAATGAAGAAATAAATACCATTCGGTTAAGACAAATTACTGGATTACTTTATGCATCCCCTTGGAACACAGCTCTCTGTGGGAAGAGGCCTTCACGGCGACGTGGCCGTCTGGAGCGAGCTGTGGCCTGCGAGTGCGTCGCTCGTCCCTGGGGGCAGATGCGGGGCCTGGGCTCCCAGGGACCGGCGCGCGGGACCGCCAGCAGCGAGTGACGAGCCGTTCTCCACACTCAAGTCTCCAAAGCGCCACGAAATACAGGCTCTCGTGGGACCCTTTTTACCTGGAGCTGCTGACCACAGCAGGGTGTGGCCTCAGAGCTCTGAGAGGTAACCCCATGCCCTGAAACATGCATTTCTGTCTGTTGAGGACATCGGACAGCACTCAGCAGCACGCATGTGCGGTCATGGGCGGACCTGGGTCCGTGGCCCTGTTCCGTGGCTGAGGCCGTGGGCTTCCCTACACGCCTCCTTCCCGAAAGCACTAGGACCCTGTTTCAGTGACATTTCGTGATGGGACAAACAGTTCTCTTTCTCTCTCCATCAGTTAAAAGCTGCTATGTGATGATCTGCTGGCCTGTTTCCCCCCACTCTCCCCAGTGATAGAGATGTCCCAGGGCGTGTCCTCACCGGCTGGCAACCCCCTGCCACGCCCGTGGCCACCCCCTCTCCCCCGTCCCCAGCACCTGCCATACTTGCTCTGCTGCGCTGGAACTTCTGGGGTCTCTCCCTGCGCACGATCCCACCTGAGGTCCCAGAGGAGAAAAGAAGGCAGCAGAGGCAGAAAGAGAAGGAACACTCTGTGATGGAAGATTTTTCCACAATAAAGAGTTAAGCTACAGAGAAAAACATGACTCTGTTTTCCAGAAAACAAAACACTGTCATTGGATCTACATCAAGACATATTCTGATGAAGTCATTGCAATTCCAGGGGAAAAGGAACCCTTGAGTTTTCAGAGAAGACCGTGAACGGCCTGGCCTCCGACTGCTGTCTGGGGCCCCTCAGCTCCGGGGAGAACGCCGGCGAAGGTGAGGAAGAGCAGCTGGCCCACAGCTTTTACCCCCGGCCTTCCCTCCAACACAAGGCTACAGACCCCGGCTCATCATTTCCCACCTGTCACTCTCATCAGCACCCTCTGTCTAACCTGGAAGACAGCACCCAGTGAAGCCCCCCTTCCCATGCACCCCCCAGCTCCCTGCTCCCCTCCCCTCACCGTGCAGGGACCCCAAACCCAGTGCCCTCCTGCCCTGGTCCTGACACCCCCTAGACCCCTGTGGGTGGAAACACTGAGCAGGGTGCTAGGATTTGGAAAAGCTCCTAAACCAAGTCTGATAGAGAATGAAAAGCCGACGTCACACATAGACCTGCAACGACTGCCACACACGTGGGCGAAAAGTGAACGGACGAGCCCTGGCTGGTGTGGCTCCGTGGATTCAGCGCAGGCCTGGGAACCAAAGGGTCGCTGGCCTGATTCCCGGTCAGGGCACAGGCCTGTGTTGCAGGCCAGGTCCCCTGCAGGGGGCCCACAAGAGGCAACCACACACTGATGTTTCTCTCCCTCTCTTTCTCCCTCCCTTCCCCTCTTCCTAAAAATAAATAAATAAAATCTTTTAAACAGATTTTATATTAAAAAAAGTGAGTGGATGAATGAGCGCAGGGACACGTGTCTGAATAACTACATGAGAAATGTTTGGAGGTCTCAATGGAAGATTTCACAATCTGTGCCTTTTATTTTTGTCTTTTCTGCTTCTGATTATTGTGCATATTTTAGTAAGTACTGCACACAACAGTCACTGGGCATGGTGTTCACAGGCTCAACAGAAAACCCCAGCCCTGTAACCAGCATGCATTCGACAGACAAACAGTACAGACCTGGAAACCTCAATGCCAAAGTGCTGGGGACTCTGCTGATCAGTGGAGAGCAGACCTGTCACCGGAAGTCCCCGCAAGTGTGCAGAGACCGCAGCTCGGGACGCGGCGGCTCACACGCTAGACCTGGCACCTCAGTCCTGGGCCTGGGACCGAAGGACGCTTCGCTTCTTCGTCGCCTCTTTCTCCTTCCTGCCAGCGAGGAAGGTGAACATAAACAGATGACACAGTTCGGAGCAGCCTCTGGAGTTCATAGCGTGTGAGTGTTCAGACACACCAGCTCCATTTTGATTCAATTAACGCAGAAATGACAACGTGAACATTTGAGAATCTTCAAAAATCCTATTTCGGCCAAAAAATCTGCTTCCCAGAAGATCATTTCCAACCCAGACCAAAGCAGTGAATGCTTGCTCATCCTAGAAAGAATGCGTCACGTGGAGACGGAACATTCAGCATATTCTGGTGCGCGTTCATCTCACAGACCCCCTGGCCCTGCCGCTTCAGGAGGCAAGTTCAGGGCAGCGTCTCCCTGGGGGCCAGAAAGTCGGAAAGCACAGCCCCCAGCCCCACCGAGGCAGGCGCGGGCCCGGCAGCCGCGGACGGCTTTTCAGGACATTCCGGGTTATGTGTGGGCAGGCCTCTCCGAGTGCTGTCTGTGCTTCCTTGGCACCTACTTTACAGACGGTGGGTCAGCTCACAGGCAGGGAGAAGGGGCCCTGAGTCCTGAGACAGCCACAAGTTGGTGTCCTTGTAGGTGTGACTCTTGGTGCCTTACCTGGGACTGCCACTGCTCACGCAGTAACGCCTGTGAGCGTGGTGCACGCCACGCTCGTTCTCGAGCTCCCTTGCTCACTGTTTGTTAACCGCCCGCTGAGTGCCTGCTCTTTGCAGGACCTGGCGGGTGTAGCGCAGATGGCTCAGGAGCCCATCTGCCCAGGAGCCCGGTTCTCCAAGCAGCCAGGATGATTTGGGAATCAGGGACAGGAACCGGTGCTCAGGACCCTTCTCTACACAGGGGCAGAGGTCAGGCCGGGACCCCGAGCTGGGGGCCCTTCTGCAACCACGGAAACGCAGACCCCGAGCCCTGACACACAGACAGGAGGCCTGATGGAAGGGCTCTGCTTTGGAGACACTTGTTCCCTTTGCAACCTCCAGTGGCGATGAGATCAGGGTGCAGGACCTCACACTGTCGGGTCGAAGCTCTGAATGCCCCCAACTTGCCATGGGGACCACTGGAGGTTGTGGCCAAATGACGAGGGGACAGGCTCTGCAGCATCGGTCTGTGTCCCAGTGACACCTCGAACATTGTGCGTGGACATGTTTCTGCCTGTTTCCCTCTCTGTGGGATGCTATGCTCTCCCCACCCCCACCGGTGCTCACACCCACCCACCCACATAGGCTTTCCCTGGGACAAGGTCAGGGTCAAGTCTCTGGTCACCCCATCTGCATGTCCACGGGCCCTGGCGTGCAGATGCGTGTGCACTGGGTCCTTCCCAGCCTCATCGGCCCGAGCTGTGCTGGCCGTGACCACAGTGGGGAATGTCTCCCGGCCGCCACAGTGGGCCAGCTCTCTGCCACGTCACCAGTCTCAGGAGGGACTCTGTGTGCTGCATGAGTGGCCATGATGACCGGCCCCAGGCACCGAGGTCCTCCCGAGCTTGAGTCATCGCCACCGCGCTTCTCTGGGAGCCTTGGAATTTGGAGTCTGACGGAGCTGCTGTGAGGGATTTAAGGTAAATGTTGAGACTTGTCACTGCCCAGCACAGCAAAACCTGGAAGTGTTCCCACCAGCCATCGGGAGAACCACAGACAATTTGCTGACTGGCGCTGGCAGGCCGCGGCACAGCTGCTCCTGGCTCTGGGCTCGTCCTGACCGGCAATCCGAACCCAGAGGGCAGGGGCCGCTTCCATTTAAAGCCTAAAGAACGCGCAAAACACTGCGGAGGGCGATGTTGCATCGTCGCTGTTAAAATGCGCAAAGCTTGCCACTTACTCAGCTACAAAGGAAACCTGAACTCCAAATACACTCAAAGTGGTGGCAGTTGTCACTGAAGCTGAGTCTCTGTCGGGCCCAGCGACCATGTGGCTGTTGTCACACAGAGGGGAGATGGCCGACCTGTGCTTCTTACAAAACTGCTGGCCTTTTGCAGACGTGGACTTTCGCTCACATGAAGTAACAGCCCGGGAGTCTCAAGGTCGACGTGAAGGGTCCTGGCCCCGCACACAATCGATCCACCATTTCCCAGCTGCCCACCCGCCCCTCTCAGGGTCCCTGTCTGCAGAGGGGGTGGTCCCACGCACTCGGACTGGCCCCTCGGCCCCCAGGCGCGGTGGGAGCCAGAGCTCTGGCCCTTCTTTCTGCGGTCAGATTGCGACTGAGCTGCGACCCCTCTCCGCCTGCAGTGGGTTCCAGGGCAGCTCCCTCCTCCCCATCCCCCTGCTAAACATCCGCTGCCTCCGACTCTGCCTTCAACCAGAACCTGCTCGCCCTCGGGGTTCGTGGTAAGGTCGGGTCACCCTAGGACGGGACCCTGAGACACGGGTCACAATGCCCCCGAGTGAGACAGGACAGGCTGGGGTCGGGAATGTCCTCGCGCTGCCCTCCTGAGTGTGGACAGGTTTTCTCTGCCGGGGACCCAGGCGCCTTCCCGTCTCCCGCTCTCGGGCCCTCCTCCGTCCCTCCCCTCGCGGCACCCCACCCTCGTGTGCCATCGGCTTCTTGCCGTTGCTTCCTAGGGAACCACCTTGCTTTTCTCCTTCCCTCGGTGGCCGGCCCTCCTGAGAACAGGGGCTCCGTCTGGCTGCCTCCTTCCCCTGCCCGCTCCCCTCAGCTCCAGGGCGCGGCGTCCACCGTGGCGCCCACTGGAAGTGCCCTGGGCTCTGCCGCCTTCTGCTCCGGGGGCTCCTCCGGCCATCTCACTTTCGTTGGCAAAGAGAAGCCCGGGGCTGGCGCCGTCCCACGCTCCTGCCTTGCTGCAGCCTCGAGTCAGCCTTCAGGCTGGTCCGGTGGGAGCTTCCGGGGAAGAGCAGGAGCCACGGAGAAAACAGGGCGCCGGGGTCGTCCTGGGAGAGGGAGGAGCCACGGGGCCCTGACGCGGAACACTGGGCCGGCCCGCTCGGCCCAGCGAACGGTCTCGAGCTCCTTCTCTCCTTACAGTGAGTGGAATCGGGCTGAACCACACCCGCATCTTCCCTGACACGGACGGTCCACACTGTCTGGGCTCAGGCTGGGGCTTGACGGGGACACTCGTGCACGTGACATCCGTTCCTGACCCGGTTCTGGGGGTCGCCTCCCTCGAGCGGCAGTGCAGGGCCTCCTCCAGGAACCCGGGACCCCCCGCAGACTCCAGGGCATCCTGTGCAGCCCTCTGCGTTTCTGGGTCACGAAGCCCTTTGGCACGGAGCGAAGCAGCAGGCTGGCCAGCAGGACAGCCAGGTGCACAGGGCTCATCTGTGTGAGCAGATGCGGGGGTCTGGACAGCAGCCCCCGGCTTCCCCAGGACTGCGACCGATGACACATCTGGTCACACAGGGTGGGCTCGGGGGCCTGGGGCGGGCTGCCCACTCGGGGGAGGCCGGGCCAGCCAGGGAAAACAGAGAGACCTAACCCGGGGCCCTGCCCTGCCCCCCAAGTCCTCCCTGAGACAGGGTGGCCCAGGTAGCCCCTGCTCTGCCCGCCTCGCTCCCCGAACAGGGAGGGTGGGGCACACCCTGCACCTGCGTCCGGCCATCGTCCCGCCACGGAGCTGGGAGGCACTGTCGTCCATCTTCCAGGTGGGGAGAGCGAGGCCCCCGGCCTGGAAACCGCTTCAGTCACAACACGGCCGCCCTGACTCTGAGTCTGTGTTCCACCCGAGTCCGGGCCTGTCCGCCCTCCCGTGCGAGGGCCGCCCCGGGGCTGGCGGGCAGGAGACAGACGTAAAAGCAAACCTGAGAGGACGAGGGAGGCTCGGTCTTCTCGGGTGGTTTTGCGACGTCCTGCCGTTTATCCTGACCCTGACCCAATCCGCGGGTCTGCCCGACCAGTGCATTGTGAGCGCGCAGGTCCCACTCTCTCTGTTTTTTTGATTCAGACGAAACGTCTCAACGTGAGGTTCATCGTTTTATTTTTTAATGGTTTGATGTATTTTAATAGCAGACTCACGGGAACAGCATGACAAGCCTGCTGGCGTGGAGGACAGTTCAGTTGGGAAAGTCTAGGGAATGGATGGGGTCTGCTCTGCAGTAAAAATGCTACAAGCACTGTTCGTTGCCATCAGTAAGAAATTTACTTGCTTTTAAAAATTCCAAGTGTTGGCATTGTCTAGAAAAATTTAACAGGGTTATGTATATTGTTATAAAGCCTGAACTGCTTGAAATGTGTTCATGGAAACATCTTGACTTGCATTATTGCTTTATATCCCCGCATTTATGTTAAAAAAATTCACACACATGAAAATGAAGAAACCGCCAACACCTGGTTCCTGTCCCGTTTTCCACTTATGATCGTTCGCTTGGTTACCTTTTGACCCCATGGAAAAAATATCTGAGGTTCAGAACTGCCAATAACAGGAAGACGAGAATTTTTTTTTAAAGAACGAAATGCTTCCCATCGTAGCGGGCTCTTCAGCACGTTCCCCGCGTGTGCGGCGTGCTAGCTGGGTGTCTTCTGGCACATTTCTTCCACGTTTGGCACGGACAACACGCAGGTTGGTGTCTTCCTAAAGGCCAACCAGGTAACCCTCACTTGCCCCCTTGCAAAGCACGGAGAGCTGCACTCGGGAAGCACAGATCTGTTTTGAAGTCCTGAGCAATTTGTGCCACCAGACGCTGGAAGGGAAGTTTGCAAATCAGAAGTTCAGTTGACTTCTGATAACGTCTAATTTCACGAAGTGCCACGGTGGAGTGCCTGTAGCGATGAGGTCTTTTCACCCCTCCAGCAGAGGGCGCACTCTTGCAAGCAGCTCTGGTAGCCGGTTGCTTCCTCCGGGCTTTAGCACCCGTGGATTTGCAGGAACCTGGTGTAGAGACCTCTTTACTTACCCCGCTTCTCCGGGAGGGGGCACTGGCGTTCGAGAGCCACGGTGGCGGTGAACCCCGAGGTTCACCGTTTTAAGGCGGACAACTCCGTGGCGTTTCGTTCACTCACAACGTTGTAGAACCACCGCGCCTCGGTCTAGTTTCAAAATGCTCCTACCGCCCCAAAGGAAATCCCGGGCCATTAAACCAGGGGTGTCAAGCTCATTGTCACCGCGGGCCACTTCAGCCTCGCGGTCGCCTTCGGAGGGCCGAACGTAATGTTGGGTCTGTGTAAATGTAACTGCTCCTTAACTAGGGGCAGTGAGCTTGGTGCTGCCCCCGGGCGGATAAAACAAGGTGGCGGGCCGGACCCGGCCGCAGGCCTTGTGTTTGCCGCCTGTGCGTTAAACCACCGTCCGCACCTGCCCGCCCAGGCCCTGGACCCCCGTCCGCACTGGGGCGCTGCTGGTGCGCCAGTTCCGAAGGTTTCCAACCGACGCCGTGACGTCACGCAGGTCTCGTCCGAGTCCGATTTCCTCCTGGGACGGCTCAGGAGGGCGTCGCCGTTCCCCTGCTCAGGGACGCTCCCTGGTCTCCGCGTCTGCCCGCTGAGCGCCGCCGCCGGGCACCAGCACTTGGGGGGGTGACCCCTTCCGACTCGCCTGCGCCCGCCTGGGCGCGGAGCTGCCGGGCTGTCGGTGCAGCATCTCTCCGCGTTCAGCCTGAGGCTGCGGGAGGCGCCGTCCGACTGTTTCCTGGCGGCCGACCTCCCTCGCGCCCCCACCTGCGATCTGTTGCCGTCTCCACGTTCTCGCTCGCACCTGTCTACCTGGTTTTAACTGTAGCCGTCCCAGTGGCGGCGAAGGGGTAGCTCACTGTGGCTTGCCTTGCGTTTCCCTGGTGACCCGTGGCGTTGAGCGTCTTGTCACGAGCTCACCGTCTGTTTGAACAGTGTGTCTTCTTGGGAAGAATGTCTAAGTCCATCGCCCACTTTTTAAATTGCGGTTTTGCCTTTTTGTCGTTGGGTCGTCGGAGGAGTTGATATGTTCTGGACCCCAGACGCTTTTCCGACACATGATTTGTAGGCAGTTGCTGTCTTGGTCACGCCCTGTGATACACACATTTTTTGCTCATTTTCAGAGAGCCCAACTGCCTACTGGTTCTCTGCTGCTCCTGCTTCTGCGCCGTATTTAAGAGTCCGTCGTCAAATCCAAGTGGTGAAGATTTACCCATTTTTTTAATTGTTTCGTTTTTTAAAAATTGTTCAATCAGTTTTCTGCCTTTCCCCCCCACCCCAGCCCAACCCCCCAGCCCTCCTCACCTCCCTCCCGCCTCCACCCCCCTTATTGTCCAAGTGTCCTCCATAATTGCTCCTGCAAACCCTTCACCCTTTTCCCCAAAAACACCAACACAAAAGAACCCACGCACCCCAATGTTCACGGCAGCACAATTTACAATAACCAAGTGCTGGAAGCAACCTAGGTGCCCATCAGTAAAGGAGTGGATCAAAAAGCTGTGGTACATTTACACAGTGGGACACTGCACAGCAGGAAGAAGGAGCTCCTACCCTTTTCGACAGCACGGATGGACCTGGAGAGCACTGTGCTGAGTGAAACAAGCCAGGTGGTGAGGGACAAACACCATATGATCTCACCTTTAACAGGAACCTAATCAGCAAAACAAACGAACAAGCAAAATATAACCAAAGACACTGAAATTGAGAGCAGGGTGACGGTGACCAGAGGGGAGAGGGGAGGGAATTTAAGGATTTACCCATGTTTTTAAATGAGTTTTATAGTTTTACTCTTGCATTTAGGTGGCTTATTTTATGTTAATTTGTATGCAGTGTGAAGTAGGGGTCAACTTTATTCTTGTGCAAGTGGAAACGTTGCCGAGGGGGAGTTAGCTGTTGTTGACAAGGAAGAGGGCAAAGGGAATCAGACCCCAGCTCGAGCTCGGCGAACTGGGGGCAGCAGCCTGCTGGCTTAGCCGGGAAGCTGCCGCCTTTACAGACTCCTGCCCACACGGCAGGGGACGCATCTGAGGGGACCGACCAGGAAAACACTCAACCATGTGGGCCCAGCAGCTGTGGGGGCCGCAGCAGACGGTGTGGGGTCCACAGGACTCGGCTTTAATATGAAACAGAAGCTCCAGACACGGGCCTTTGGTTTGGCCTCGCTGAGGACACGGTTGGACTTTTTCCATGGAGGATGAAGGGAGACGGGGCCACCTTCCACGTGGATAAACCGCCCTGCCACGCCACAATCTCCCACGTGTGCCTTCTCGGGCTGCTTTACTCGCGGCCCCGCCGAAGAGCTCCATTTCCACCGGCAGCAGGGAGAGACTCCTCCCTCCTCAGGGAGCGGTCTCGGGGCCGCTCAGGACAGTGACTCAGCCACAGTGTGCGGTTTCTTTTGGACTCTGTGTCCTGTTTCATCAATTCCAACACCACCCTGCCCTGAATACTGTAGCTTTGAAGGAAGTTTTGAAGTCAGGGAGTGTGAGTCCTCCAAGCTTGTTTTTATTTTCCGGCTTTGTGTTGGCTTCTAGAGCCCTCGGAACCGCCCATGGACCTGAGGGAGGGCCGTCTCCTCTGTCTCCGCACCAAGGCTGTCGGAGCTGTGACAGCAGTCACACCACACCCGGGGTTCCCACCAGGTAGCACCCCGCCCTAACAATGTTGACTCTCCCAATCCGTACACACGAGAGGCCTTTCTGCTCACTTTGCTTTTGTTCGTTTCCTTCAGCTGTCTCACATCATTCATTCTAGAGGTCTTTCGCCTCTTCGCCTGAGGTTATCTGGAGGCACTTTATCACGTTGGATGCTATTATACATGGAGATGTCTTCTTAACTTCACTTCCCGTTCCTTAGCGAAAGTGCACAGAAGCACAACTGCCTGCTTTCGTGCTGACCTTGTCTTCGACTTGGCCGAATCCTCGTTTTTTTGAGCTCTGTTGAGACGCACAGTTGATGTATAGCACTGTGTAGTTTAAGGGCGACACCCACTTCTTTAATTCCAGAAAGACGCGGCACTAGAAAAGGGCTCGGGGACTGAAATAAATTGCTCCCGGAGCTCTTTGAACGAGAGACTTTGCATCGTCACGAGGGATTTGAGAACAGCCAGTGTCATGCTCTTCGTCAAACCTCCTGTGACAGCCCGAAAGATCACTGGCCACAAGAATGTGCCTGGGCGTGGGAGGTGCGGGAGTGGTGGGGGGAAAGTGGAGACGTCTGTACTTGAACAATAAAGAAAAGAAGATGAATGGGATTTAAAAAAATAAATCTGCATTTAAACCACACACACACACACACACACACACACACACACAAACGTGCTGCAGGACCTGCCGGCCTGAGCCCCCGACACGCCTCCCTCTCCGTGGGCTCGGGACCTGGGCCTCGGCGGGGCCGCCAGCCCCTTTCCAGGGCTGACCCAGGCTCACTGCGGCAAGCGAGGCAGAAACTCCGCAGCTGACGGAACCTGAGGCCGACCTCCTTCCCCCCGACCCCGGGCGGCTGGACACTTCAACTCAAGTGCAACCTTCCAGTCCGCAAGGCAAGACCCTCCAAGGAAATTGCTCCTAACGATGAAGCTCAGTCTCCAGGTGGCGCATAGTGTGTGCGCGCATAACATTCATCGCCGTGTGGAGCACAAACCCCTGAAGCTACCACTCTTCTTTTTCGTCGTTACGTTTATTGCGGTGGCAGGTCAATAAAACTGAGTCTCAGGTGTACAGTCCTACGGGACGTCACCTGGGTGTTGCACTGTGTGCCCCCCACCCAAAGTCAAGTCTCCCTCCAACACCCCGTACTTGCCCCCTCCCCCCTCTGCTGCCCCCTTCCCTCCGGTCGCCACCACACTGCTGCCCGCGTCTGCTCGTCCATTTCAGTCTCTGTCCCACGCCCGAGCCAAATCAGGGGTTCCTGACTTCTCCGTCTGTGCTCGGTGTGGGAGTCCCAAGGACCCTCCGAATTGTCACAAAAGACAGCATTTCCCCTTTTCTGACGGCCGAGTAGCGTTGCACTGTATCTAGGTACCATGTATTTCTGTTTAACAATGCAATTTGTTCCTGAAACTGTATAAAAAGAAAAACAATTCCACTTTTTAAATAGGAAAAACCAAGTGTGATCTGTCCCAACCAAGGGGAACTAAACAATTTTCACAAGGAGAAAGTAAATTCACTGAGTAGCAAAACGAGCTTGTGTGTATAATAAGTAGCAACTTGGAAGTGAAGAAACAGTGCATAAAAGTGCAATCATCGTACTAGACTTCTTCCTCTCTCTGCGGTTGTTTCAATTTCGTTTTCATTTTCCCAAATCACCCTTTTGGGTGCTCGGTCTTCCCGCAGGCAGACTGCCCCCCTGGCCTGAAGTCAGGGCCCAGAAAAACCCTGTGGGCAAAAGGAAAGTGGGGGCGGGGGTGCCCGAAGGCTTGGGGACCGCTTGGGCTGAGTGTCCACACCCTGCTCACAGGCCTTGCTTCGCAGGGGCCCCATGTGACCTCCTCCCACTGAAGCTGTGTCAGGCACGGCGGGAGGAGGGTGTGACTGGGCTGGAAGCTGCAATCACACACTGGTGCCGCTCACAATGCTTTGGGCGTGTTTGGGGTGAACAAGCCATTCTCTGGAAAAAGCAAAGTCAGTTTTGGGGCACTGTTATGGCCAAGAGACATGCAGTGAGTCGCCCTGGGAGGCAATTGTGGTCACGGCCCTGCCTCCACTCTCGGGCCGAGTGATCACCAAGGAGTCAGGTTGACACGTGGCCCTCAGGGGACCCAGCAGGCGTGCTGCCCGGGGTCAGAGAGGGTCAGAGGCAGCCGAGCGGCCGAGGGCCCGGACTGCTGGCAGGAATGTCTGGGGAGTCCCCAGAGCTGATGTCCTTGGGCTGCACTGGCAGTGAGCTGCTCTGGTCCCCAAACCTCAGGCTCCCTGCCAAGGGGATGCCCAGGAAGCTGGGGCTGGGTGTGGCTGGGCTTGAGACTATCCCCAAGAAGGCCCAGTTGTCCCCTGCTCCTTCTCTGGATACCAGGGCCTGGCTCTCCTGAACCTCCATAGACTCTTCTCGCCCTCGGAAAAACCCACTCTGCAGGCGTCCGTGTCCCTACTCCACGGGCCGGCCACCTGAGTGGAGCCACGGAGCCATTTCCCTCCAGGCCACGCTGTTGCTGTGGCCAAAGCACCACCTGGGGAAAGGCAGACTGATGGAGGAAACCTGAGTGAGATGCTCAAGTGCACTGAGACCCCGGGAGGGACCCCCGTCCACCTGCAGGGGGTGCGGCACAGGCTGCTGTGAGTCCCTCCTGGACCCCCAACCCTCCCGGGGCACAGACGCCTCGGTCCCCGTGAACCAGCGTGTTCCATCGTTCTGTCACCAGCTCCGGGGCCTGACAGCATTGAGTGCCCCCAGAACCAGCTGGCTTGTCCTCCAGGGGACTCCACACCTGAGTCCCCGCCTGTCCTGGCCTGCGGCTCATAGGCCACACGGAAGGCTGTAGCCCAGGGGGCGGGCACCTGGCACAGAAGAC